>JBCEZX010000028.1:1357243-1379610 GCA_039654345.1 Cataglyphis cursor | reverse complement strand
GTCGCGGCGGCGGCAGCGGCGGCGGCGGCGGCGGCGGCGGCGTCGGCAGTGGCGGCGGCGTCGACGGCGTCGACGGCGTCGGCCGTGTACGCGGTTTCGGGCGGCGGCGCAGCAGCCCCCCACGATGGGGTGCTCTCGCACCCCTTGGTCCCGTCTCTCTCCTCTTTCGCCTCTCCTCTTCGATACGTATGTACGTGCAGAGCGGGAGTGAGCGCGTTGGACTCGAGGAAGCCGGTGATCTCCTCTCGCGAAGTCGAGCAAGTGGAAGAGGTTGGTGAAGGGAGGACTTAAGAAATGGATCGGGCAGAGAAAGAGAGAGAGAGAGATGGAAACGCGGCCATGTCGAGGTGTCGGGACGAGAGACGACCGGCGCGGTGGCCGCATCTGAATCCCAAATTTGACGCGGCTACATCGCGTCGGTGATTAAAGAGTTGGGGGAGTCGATGTCGATTGGATGTCAGTGCTTCTTTTCTCCTTGAGGGTAATAGCCTCCGGCGGAGGCTATGCAAAACTGGCCGAATCGCTCGATCGTATCGATTACTTGATTGATAATTGCGGACCGGATCCTTGGATTGAATGTAGTCTCAAGATTTTTTTTGTCCGGAAAATGACGGTTAAATTTAGAAACTCCTGTATTTGTCAGATTCTTGTTGGCAGCTGCCTCTAATGGAAAATAATTTCCTTAGAAGCACTCCTTTAACTCCTCGATCTTTAATAATTCGTCTGTAAATCTCTCCATCACTCATAAAATCAATTCAATTTTTTTTCTCTTGCGGTCAAACCAAATCTCTCGATGGTGATCGGTATAATTTTCCAACGGATCGAGAGCCGCAAAGCGTTAATGTCGAAGATCGGGTCGAGGGAGAGGTGGAAGACGCTCGGTGGAAGAAAACGGTGATAAAAAAACGCCGATGTTCAACCAGCCGAGCATGCAATCAGTGTCAGAGATATCAAAAAGTTTCACTCTCATCGACTTTTTCCGAGTTCCCGGACGAGTTCGACGAGGGGGCGGCGAATTGTCGCTTTTTCTCTCTTCTTCCCCCCCCCCGTCCCCCCGTCCCCCGTCCCCCTCAGTTCCCCCACTTCTTTTTCCCTATCTCATTCTCTCTCGGTGACGCCGCTCTCGCCCGGCCATAAACGGCTCTAGCTCGTAATTTAAAATAAAGGAAGCATAACCGTGCATCTTAAACTCGCTACGGACTCGCCGGCGGCGCTGAAGCGAAAGACGAAGCGAGAGAGAGAGAGAGAGAGAGAGAGAGAGAGAGAGAGAGAGAGAGAGAGAGAGAGAGAGAGAGAGAGAGAGAGAGAGACGGAATGAAGCTGCGGAAAAGAGCGGCGAGAGAGCGAGGGTGAAAAGAAACGAGAAAGTCGGAGAGGAGGAACGACTCGTTGAACTATTAGTGGCACGCCATTACCCCACGATGCATTCATAACAGCCACCGCGCCGCAGAGCGCGGTTCTCTCCCTCAATTTCGCGACTACGAGACTCCCGGAGTCGTGCTAGAAAGAGAGACGGACGGCTCGTCGGCCAGCTAAAGGCAGGAAATGAAATAAAGCTCGCGCGAGAAGCTCGAAAACTGTTACGATGCTGCGTCGATGGACCAGCATTCGTCTTCCGACGAAAAGCGAAAAAGGGAGAGAGAGAGAGAGAATGATAAGAACGCGCGTGGTCCATGCGTTGTAATTGTATTTAGATAGATGACAAGGGATCACGATTTTTATAAGAAAAATTTTTTCGGTCGGTTTTTGCTTGAATTTGTGATATGTTATAGTTCTGGTGTCTCTAATCAAAAGTGTCAACTTTAGGGAAAACTTTTCTGGTCAGTTTTCGGATTGTACAAGTATACAAGAAGTGTTGGAACGTCTAGATATTTCGAAAAAACTGTTGCATACCAAAGTTGTAGGGTTTTATGTGACGTATTACATAGCAATATTATTATGACTTTGTCAAGGTCACGTAAAGGTCATCTTGATTTTTTTTAAATAAGAACCCCCACTTTTTATTGCATATTTTTGTAACTTCTCGAGAGCTTTCCAAAACGCTATAATAAATACTATAATTTTTTTCATTAAATACTTTCTGAGTTAGAAAGCTTGAAAGGTACCACTAGCATTAATATTAAATGATTTTTAGAATGCTATTTAAAATTATATTAATATTGATACTTAATGTGTCACTTAAAACCTTACAATTTTTATTTGAAACATTTTTTACAAATCTCGAAAATACAGCATTTTTGATGTAAAAATGGAGGTTTCCATTAAAAAATGTTAAAGAGACTTTTACGTGTCTTTAACAACGCTATCCAGAGTCATAATAATATTGTTATGTGATACGTCACATAAAAATCGACTTTTGTATGGAACATTTTTTTCAAAAATGCGTATTTTCCAAAATATTAAGGAATTCTAATATTTATTATACACTCTTATAATTATTCAGAACTGGTTATAAAAGTTTTCTGTAGCTTGACACTTTTTATCAAGAATACAAAAAGTACAACATGTCAAATTCAAGCAAATTGATCAAAAACATTTTTATTATAAAATCGTGCGTGGTCCTGTTTACATCAATGTGTACAAATTTTTCTCATATTTAATTCGAACATTTAAATATTTATTAGAATATGTTTTTTTAGCGACATACGAGCAAAAAGCGATGGTTATGTCAAGAAAGAAAAAGAAAGAATGTTTTAGAAGAAGATTTTTACGATAAAATGTATCACGTAAACTGACATGTTTTGGGATCCGAGAGTCCCTTTAAAAATGACGCTTTAAACATTTTTACTATCTTCTTATCAAAACGATAAGTAAAATCGCAGATACGGTATCGATGCGCGTATACTCGATGGCAAAAATAAAAAGAAGGAGAAAAATGTGAGGAGAAAATTGCGCGCATTCTCGGAGAGAGAATTGTCTCTGTTTCAGCAATTAAAACGTTAAAACATTGTTAAATGAGAGAAACATTTCGTGCGCTGGCTACCCGACGTCTAAGTGGCACAACTATTCGCGCGACAGCGAGAGCTAGTTATACCGCAGTAACCATTTTGGAACAGAGCAACGTTTAATGGGCAGCGCAGCGACTCGTTAATTAAGAGACTTCGCCCGTCCGGGCGAAGTACAACGAGCGGCCTTGAAGCGTTAGGTACAAAGGGATCTGGGTCAGCTGTTACTCGCCTCATGATCACGTGAAATATATGGATTAACTCGGCCAGCTTAAACCTTAATTTTTCTGAGTTTCTGCTGAGCTGTTCCTCTCTCGGACAGAATTGTCCCAGAAAACGTTTTCATCCTCGATGATCGAGAGCGGATGTCATCGCCAAGTTTCTCCAAGTTTCCAGCGTACATCGCATCGAGATAAATCGCTCTCTTGAGCGGAAGAAGAAATTTTATGACTTTTTATAACTCGAAACAAATTTATATTCCGGAGTGGTGCGGTTAAAATAATTTAAATTGAGGTAAAATACATAGTGACACACGAGAGGAAGTAATATTGTGAAATTAATATATACCTCTTCGAATCGTCTCCTCTCTGTCCTTCTCCCCCCCCCCCTCCCATGTGCCTCCTCAGGTACACGCTTTTGCTATATTCTTTTATATAAAATTGCGGGAACGACATTTTGTTTGATTTTCTACGTCATATTGTTCAGGGGCGATTCAACATCTCGAAGAGCGAAGAGCACGACTTTTCATTGTTCGCCTCTTTCTTATTTTCCTCGCCTTCGTTCTGCGATCTTAAACTTCAAGGCGCTGTTAAATCGCACGACTCTATTCATCACTCACTGCCTTCCGTTTCCTTCGTTGGCGATACCGCGCCAAATCATAAATTTCGCAAATCCTTGAATGCGGTTCGCCAGCAGATTGAGCGTAAAGGGTATTTCGAAAACAGTAAGATGAGATTTTAGTTTCTCTCTCTCTCTTTCTCTCTTTTTTACGTTGCCACATTTTCACTTAATCTAGTAATTCGAGTTGAAAGAGGGATCGGGAAGCAAGCGAACGCGCTATCGTATCTTTACACATAATGATAAGGACCGTGAATTTTCGCCGAGCAGTTTCCATAAATATTAGTTAAGGCTAATGGATTCTCTCATCCCCTTTTAGAACAGGAAACGAGCGGAGAGTCGGTTAAAGTTCAATTAACTTTATTT
Organism: Cataglyphis cursor; assembly: GCA_039654345.1. Classification (NCBI taxonomy): domain Eukaryota; kingdom Metazoa; phylum Arthropoda; class Insecta; order Hymenoptera; family Formicidae; genus Cataglyphis; species Cataglyphis cursor. Next base: position 1,375,462 of record JBCEZX010000028.1, on the reverse strand, counting down.
AACATTTATGAGAACAACCATATATATAGTTTGCGTCAGAATGGCTGAAATACTTTTTGTTTCGTCTTAACCCCCTATCCCCCCTCTCTCTCTCTTTCTCACTCTTCTCTCCAAGCATTTATTTCTAGGGATATAAATAAAAAAATAAATAAAAAAAAATGACAGTATATAAAATATGTACGATGACTGTGAATGAATGAATGCACTGCTTTATATTTTTAATACATCAAAATATTCAAAATATTTCACTAACTTTAGAAAATTTATCTTACGGATAATGCGCTTAATATTTTATCACTACTTCCAAAATCTACAACTCAGTGTTATAGAAATAAATTTATATACGTACAAGTTACTTAATAAATACGTTTCTTTCTCTTCTTTATTTTCAACCGATACAGTTCGTTAAATTCTCTTATCTTGAAAATTTTTTTTAATATCATCCTATTTAAAAAAGATTCTCTTATTAAAATATTAAAAGATATACATATATGTAATATAAGAGAATGATTTTCATCGTACTATTTTATTATTTTATTCTCTATATATTATTAAATATCAATTTTTTCCATGCCATGAGATCGAAAAAAATCTGCTGAAGAGAGAGAGAGAGAGAGAGAAATTTTGTATAAACTTTAATTTTGAAAATTGCAAAACAATTTTTTTGAAATATTTCTTCGATCCTTATCTTTCTCCCTCGAAAAAGTCTGTTAACAATTAATTTTTTTCGCAAAGTTTCAAAGTTCGTAAACGGCGTATTGTCCGACAGATATTTCACGCGTGCGATCGATCACGCGATTTCATTTGACAGATCGATCAGAGTCCGCGACTGCCACTTCGCGCTACGAAATCGGGTACGAAAATCGCGCGCCGATACCGATATTCTCACGGTACACCCGGGAGAGGTATCGGCCGGCCGCTGCCAATTGATACCCAATTCCCTTGCCACTTGCTATGCAACCTACGCAACGGCATTCCGGGCGAGTGTTGGCGCGAATGTGTGCTACTACACGCCCGAGCGAGCAGAGGCGCGCGCCGGCCTCGGTGCCGTCGTCGCAGTAGTCGCGAGTAGTAGAGTCTAGAGTGAGTTGACCCTGGCTCGCTTGCAATTGATCTCAATTAGGTCTCCCTCTCCCTTCCCCATTGTTCTCTCTCTCTCTCTCGCGCGCGCGCTAGTTTTCTCCCTCGTTCTCTTCATCGCGGCGTCCCGTTCATCGCGAGCTCGATTTTTCTCGCCTCTCTCCGTCTTGGTCGAGATGATTTCTCTTCGATCTTCTCTCCTTTTTCCTCTTTAAGCGCCGATATATGCGCTGCATCCTCGATGCAACTTGTGCATCGTTATGCAATTGAGGCACTCGCAGCGGGGTCGTTTCTCTCTCTCTCTCTCTCTCTCTCTCTCTCTCTCTCTCTTCCTTTCATCCCATCCTGTGTTGATCGCTGTCTGGTATCCTGCGTGCGATCGATATCTTTGTACCGGTCGCGTCAGTCGAGCTTCGTCGTCGCCGGGACAAGCGGATCGCTCTTTATCAAACCCGATTAGAGGGCAGAATAGTACTTGATAAGGCTCTTTGGGGGTTTTCCTTGCCGTTTGTGGCAGTTTCTTTCAAGTTCATTGAATCTCTCTCTCTCTCTCTCTCTCTCTCTCTCTCTCTCTCTTTCCCCTCAGCAAGTTTTTTCTCGTGGAATGGGAAACATCACTAGTAATAGTAAACAGAAAATAACAACAAACAAAAATAATAAAATATATGTATATATGCACATAGAATGCTATGAAAAAGATCATTCTGTTATTCATGTTTTTTTTTTTTTTTTTTTTTAATTTTTTTAATGAAAGAATTTTTTTTCGGTAAATTCTTATAAAATTATTTTTACATGTAAATATAAAAAAAAAAATGTAAATATAAAAACATGTAAATATAAAAAAAAAAAAATTTAACGAACTATGTTTGCTGAGAATAAAGGGAGATAAATTAGATGTTGTTTCAGCAATAAGTTGGATTTGCATAAATGCAACTTATCTCGATGGAAATCCACTCACGTGTTGAATATTAATTGAAATATTAAATTGAACGAACGACACGAGAGCAAATTATTAGGAATGAGAGGCACGACACGCGACCGAGTCCGGTCTCGAAAAATCTTTAAATAGCACGTGCCGTGGAAATAGATTCCGTATCCGTATATACGGTATGCAGTATCGTATTTAAGTTCAAGGTGTTTCGAAATTCGACTCTTTCAAAACAAACAAATGCCACTTTCAAAATAAACGTCTCGTATTTCGCACGGTAAGCTTTTCCCATTGACGCCGTCTTTCGAAAAGAATCTAGCTCGAATTCAGCTCGAAGAAATGTCATCTCCGATCAATCGGCTAGCAAGCTCTTCCAACTCAGCTTGTCAGCAGAGTTTGAGAAACGCGAGTTGATCTAATATCGTTAAAGTAAACAGTCTCTTGCACCTACCATCGATTTGAACTATCGAGAGAGGTAATAACGCGACAGAAATTTTCTTTTTAAATATTATATAGATCGCAGTAGAAAGAGAAAGAGAGAGAGAGAGAGAGGGAGAGAGAAAGACGCGAAAAAGTCGTTTTCCATGTAACAACCCCATATCCTTCCACTCCGAGTAGCTTAATTCGCGTTGGAGCGTCCTGGGAAGTGCAGTCGAGGTGGCTCTTATTACTACATCTTGTCGCCGCCGGCGAAATTTCTCTAGTAAATCCGTGCCGGAGTTGTTTGGCCGGCTCGTAAGAACGGACGGACCGCCGGCGATGAGGGCGAAGGAGTAAGAAGCAGGGTGGGCAGGGGGTGGGGGGTGGGGAGGGGAGAGGGATGGGAGGGCGGAGAAGACGGGGGGGGGGGTGGATGAGGTATCGTTTCGGATGCTCGAAAGTCCAAGTGGCTTACAAATTGCGAATTTCCGTCGCGCCGGCAGCATTTCCGCGGATACGAATGCGTATCTGAGAGGGAGAAGGATTTCTCCCCCCCCCCTCGCCCTTCCCGCGCTCGTCGTCGTCGTTCCCGAATGCGAACGACGGAGGATTGATAAAGACCCGAAAAAAAAAAAAATTCCATCGACGATAGCATTGATAGTTGTCGAGAAAAAAAAAGCAGGTAATTAAAGTATTTTATATAATTAAATTATATATATTTCAAAATCGTCAAAATTTTAAAGACGATATTTATATATCATTTGAAATTAATTTTTATATTAATATATCAATTTTCTATCTGTATCTATATAATTGATTATTATATATAGATATTATAATTGATTATATGATAAAATTTTTTGTCCCCATGTATATGTAAATAAGTTATATATATTTCAAAATCGTCAAAATTTCAAAGACGATATCTTTTATCTCTTGAGTTTGGGCCAATATCATTTGAATCTAACTTTTATATTAACATATCAATATTTTATATTTATAGTATAAATAGATTGGAAAATAAAATAGTAAATTGCTTGTTGGTACGACCGTAAGGAGCTCGCAACTCTAATTTATCAAATTTGACACTTTTCCCGCACAATTTCGAGAGACAAAGAAGCTCGCGCTATTTTTCCGCGGCGCGGCCTGAAAAATCGTGCACATTGATGGGATTAATCTGTCGCCGCAGCCCGCGCCGAGTCGTCGGTGCTTTTAATGCGGGGAGATATTCCTCCCGTCGCGCGCGTTATATATAAGAATGCCGGCGACATTTCCTTCAGCTATCCAGCCGTTCGCGAAGCGAGCGGAACGGCCGTCGCGAAGAAACGCAAGAAGAAGTGCAGCCCGGGCGCAGAAGAGCTATGAGAGAAACTGCGGGGCCATCAAACAATCGGCCGCGACGAGGAAGATGCAGAGGAGTGTCGGCGAATCCGAGGATCTGTGACATTTGTGAGATTTCTTTCCGCCCCTCTCCTTTTTTTTTTTTTTTTACCCTCACGGAATTAACTTCGCGAGAACCATATCTTTGTTTCGGTACTCGTGAGAGATTGATCTGACAATTCGGTCGTTTGTAGAATTTTTTTTATAATAAAAAAACATATATTTTGGAAAAATAAAATGAAATGTTTTATTTTGCTTTTATTTTATTTTTGAAAAAAAAGCAATGTAAAATTATTTTAAGAAACTCCCTCTAACTTTCCGTTCATGTAAGATTAAAGAATTTTTATCGGCAGATAATATTGATTTGAAAATAAAATAAAAGTGAAATGAAATAAAAATAAAAATGAAACGAAACAATAAAATAAAAATAAAACAAAAATTGCACTTGCAAAAGGAAAAGAGAGAGAGAGAGAGAGAGAAACGAGAAAGAGTGAGGGGGGGAGATGAATGATAAGAGCAGTCGCGCTATCTTTATTGCCTCAGATCGCAGCCGAGAGGTAATACCTTTTGAAAGAGTTTATTTAGTCGGCGTCGATGGCAAAGGAAGGAGGAAACCTCGATCGTCGTTCTCGATGCCACACCGTTTGATCCCCCGACTCGACGACCAGTTCGTTAATTGGCGAAGGGTGAAATGACTGACTTGGGCGGAGGAGCTAATTGATCGCTCGAATGAGGAGGGAGCGAGAGAGAAAGAGAGAGAGAGAGAGAGAGAGAGAGAGAGAGATGGAACGAGGCGCGCCTGCGGATGAGGTGATTTAGCGCTTTTTCGCGACGAGCTAAGATCGGCTAGTCGGTAAAAATAGATCGTCGTCGACAAAGGGGAGACCTTTATCGTGTGGCCTGGCGGGTAGGGACGAGTTTACGGACTAGTTGTGTGCAATAAAGGGGAATAGGGTTTCGCGCGGACGAGGGGGGAGGAGGTGGAGGGGGAGGGGGAGGGGGAGGAGTGCGAGGAGCGCGCGCGCGCGTCGCGAAAAACGATGAAAAAGAGAAGATTTCCCCCCCCCCCCCCGGCCGGGATTTGAGCGCGATGGCATAAAGGGTGCAATGAGAGGACGAGGGAGCCTCTCACCGTGCCTCTCTCCTGCCTACTGATCCGGACGAGGAGCCGGAAATGCGGTCGGCATATAATAGAAGCCTACCTAGGCGCTCGCCATTTTGCGCGCCGTCTTCTGGAATCGATATCGCTCGTTTAATCTTGTTTTTTTTTTTTTTTTGCAAATCGAGACGCTGCACGCTACGAAGATACTCGGAATTTTTAATAAGCACTTCGTACCACGTGCTGGATGTTTTGTTTGTCATCGGTACGGGTGATGTGCGTCAGCTGTGCGAATTTCCTGGTTAAATTTAAGACGCGATGATTAATCATATATTTGTCATAATAAAATGCTTAATATTTTTAGCATTTTTTTTTGTACTCACATTTTATATATGCCAAAGGGATTTTTTCTTCCCGTTAAAATAATAAATAATAATAATAATAAATAAATAAATATCTCATATTTTTTATGTCATTGTGTGCAACGTATGAGATATATATTAACATATTTCTGCCTGACGTCTTTTGAATTACAGTCGCATAAAACGCTCAGTGATGGATGAGCGGAAGGATACGTGTTAAATACCGAATGATTTATATTTCAAGTGTAACGGGATTATTCGTTTGGATTAGAGAGCGATCATCGTGCCACAATTTGCGGAATCGATCAGCGTAATCTTCGACGTATCGAATCTGGTGGTGTCACGAGGAGGACACGCAAAAAGTTAAGAGCATCTGATTCGCGAAAAGGACAAAAAGCGCAGTGACAAGGCGGAGATAAGGATTTTGTTGATAAAAAAAAAATAAAAAAAAGAAGGAGAGGACTCGAGCCTCGAAAGACGATGAGATAGAGGAAGTGGGAAGGAGGGTGGGAGGGCAGGGGGTTGAACGCTACTATCAATCAAACAAAACCTGTCCGAGAGAGAGAGAGAGACGGGAGATCGACAAGAGAGAGGCCCTTCCTCTTTCCGGAGAGGCAACGAAGGAACGCTTATACGCGACCGCGTGGCAAGGACATACGACCTCCTCTCCTGCGTGATGACCCGCTTTCTCCTTTAATCCCGAAAAAAGCCTCGTACGTACGAGACGCTGGGAGCCGAGCGAACGAGAGTGGATGTCATCTAACGCTCGACGTTTATTTCGAATTAGCTTGGGCAGTAATTAAAAATATTAGACACGATAATTTCAATTTTTTTTCAGACACACGTTAGAAGTTAAATTAATTGAGTCAATCCCTGCAAAAGGCGAAGGCATTTAAACGAAATGGATTTAGGGCATAATTCAAACCCACAGTCAACGCACACGTTCGATGTTTATGGGAGCGAGAGTCCATGGTAAGTTCGCCTTGGGAATAATTCGGCGCAAGGACACGCACGTGGCGAATCTTGCTAGACACGCGCAGTTTAGCCATGAATATTGCATGGCTTCGGAAAGCCATTCCTCGTTTCTCCAAAGACGGTGAGGACGGAGAGAGAAAAGGCTTATCGCGCGGCGCACTTTCTTTTTTCTCTTTTTTCGGGAAGCCACACCGGCGGGTGTGATAACCGACAATCTACGCACCTCGTATTGTGCAATCAGGGCGGCGGCTTCTGCTCGGTTGTTGCAGGAGAATCGTCGCCGAACGATCAAGAGGTCCCGGCGCGACCTTACCAAGACCCAAGGAGTTAGGGCCGAGCGGAGAGCGGCTCCTAAAACAATGCTCCCAAATCACAGATTCACATCGCTCGGTTTCCCGATAGGTCGCCAACCACACTGGCCGCACCGCACACACCGCCATCACCTCACAATTCAATCACATAAATATCGAACGCCCGCGTCGCCAGCCTTGAGATTCCATTCAATAACGGGTGGTCGACGTGAGACGGTCGGCCACGCACGACAGTCGCAAAACGTGAATACCTTTGTGTGAAGGGGGTTACGCTAGCTCGGCTGGAAATGAAATATCCGAAAGTTCAAAAGTAAAAAAATTTTTACATGGAAGATATTTAAATATTTAATATTAAAAATGTCGTTAATTTGGCTAATGCGTTTAGTTCTTTATCGCTTCTTCAATTGAGATCAAACATAGGGACGTATTTGATTTATTATATATTATATATTGATTAATTATAACGAGCTATTTAATCAATATTTAATCAATATTAATAATCTTTTTTTTCTAGTGTAAAAAAATGTTAAATTTTTATATTGAAGAATTATTAAAAATTCTTTCAATAATTAATAAATTTATAAAATATCAAATAGGAACGTATTTGATTTAAATATTTTAGTTGAAAAAATTAGAAATGCACGCGAACTAAACACATTTAATAACTTTTTTCTCAATTTAAGAAAATGTGTGTTAAAAAATCTTTACGTTAAAGAATTATTAAAAATTCTTTCAATAATTAGTAAAGCTTTTAGGCAGAGAACAAGAAAAAAAGAGAGAGACAAAATGCCAATAGAATTTATATATATATACGGTTTTATTTTACGATCGCATGTGCGGACTTCGCGAGCATAATGCATTGTGATCCAAGTTTCGTAAGATGAGGGACAATGGGGGGCAAAAAAAAGTCCGGAAAAAAAAAAACAAAACGGAAGCTCGCTGGACGAGACCGATGCCCGAAAGCTTTATTCCCGCGTATTAGCATAATAATTGCGAGATCGGCGATTCGAGTCCGCCGCATGCCATACGTACGTATACACATACATAGGAATGAAAAGCTCGGAATTTCAAGGAAAGGCCCGATTGTCCCGCATGCTCCCGAAGACGGATACGTCCGCAGTTTTTCGGCTCCTGTTTTGGAGCTACCGGGCGGCAAAGAAGGTTACGACACGGAATTCGCCGGCTAACCCACTTGCCGGCTCCTAACCGGAGATGTGGCCGACGTTGCAGTCGTCTTGCGGAGGATTCTCGGCAGGACCGTATTCGGAAAGAATTTGCAAGCGAAACAATAAACGCGAGATGAATTCAAGAATGAATTGACGTCAATATATAATATAAAACGATAAGATTTATTTTTTATTCCTAGACTTTGTGCATTAGTATACACTAAAAGTGAGATAGGTATATATTTAGAAGTTAGAGAGAGAGAGAGAAAGGGAAGAGAAACAAAAGTGCAGTCAGTTCAGGATTAAAAGCGAACTTATAAAATTTTAAGTCTAATAAAATAATCTTTAGAATAATAAGGAACGTAATTGAATATCAAAGATGCATTCAGATAATAAAAAGACATCCGCGAAAGCTATATAACATGCTGTACTTCTTAGACTCACTGATAAAGATAATCGAAAATAAAAAATAAAATAAAATAAAATAATAAAATATAAAATTGAAAGTAAAAAAAAAAAAAAACAAAAATAAATAAATAAATATATATATATAATATTAAAAATAAATAATATTAAAATTAATTTATATACATATATGTAAATAATATTAGAAAAATAAAAATAAATAACTAGATATAAAATCAATTAAAAGATTGATTTAGTAATCGAACTTGGTTTTGAATCTACTGAAGTATATTAACTGATCATGTTTTCGCTTTGTTTTCTTAAATCGATCTCAAGTGTTGATGAAGAAAAGCAGTTTTTCCTTCGATCGAGTCGCACTGGGCGCCGTATGACTCGTGATAACCTATCAGCTCGTAGATAACCGTGCGGCGTTTATCATCGGATTAATGGAATATTACTGTTTAAGAGAATTAATCGCGTCTTTCTCGAGAGATATCGAGAACTCTGCAAGCGATTCCGCAAGCGAGGAATGTCACGTCCTAATTACCTATTGCGCGCGAGTCGCATTTACTCGATAATAAAGAATATCGCGGGAGTGCGGAGATACTTCAAATGTCAACATAAATTCTGCGACACCTGTGCGATGTGCAAAAATTAGCGACGTATAGACCCGTAAAACTTTATCTTCTTCTAATTATCTAAATACTTAATAATAGTGACGCGATTTGGCAGTGATTATTAGCTTATTTTATACTTCGATTAGATAAAACAAATGATAATTTATTCCCCACCAATTTATCAGTGCTAAATAGATATAGTTAAGTAGAAATAAAATATATTTATATATATATATTTATATATGTATTTTTATATATATTATATATGATAAATTTATATATAATAATGATAAAAATATAATAATTATGAAATAAAAAATATATAAAATATATTTAAGTATATCAAGCTATAATTGGAGCTTTCTTCCATTAAAATAATTTATAATTTTGTTGTCAGCGTACAATTTATTTTACACGAAATTAAATGCGTATATTTAATTAAATATAATCAGAACGATTAAAAAATTATAAAAAAGTTATTAAAAGTTACTTAAAAATTTTCTCGTGTGCACTTTGAAGTGTTGATATAACGGCAATGATTTTTCGGACGATATTAATAATCACATAGTTATGCGACGAAACTGCAACGCAATCAGGAAGTCATCAGACACTCCGATAAGCATGGAGCGCGTTACTTGATACAAATTCAATGGCATCGAATCTTTTGCGTGGAATTGCGATCGTGCGCTCATTTCTTAGAATTAGTCTGATTCGAGTTGTCCTAGATTTCAGTTCGATAAAAGTCGAAAGTAAACCTGGCAATCGTGTTATTTTCTTTATAAAATCTTCTCAACGAAGCGTAAAACTTTCTTCAAAAAGGAGAAAAATGTACGTATATTTTTATCAAAACATAAAAATATAAGAACGGAGTAAAAAAGGGAGAGAGAGAGAGAGAGAGAGAGAGAGAGAGAGAGAGAGAGAGAGAGGGAGGGAGCGTAAAACCGCCAATAATTTTAGATATTAATTCCGCGAAATAATGTTTGTATGCAGGCGATAGGGCGTTCGTCTACCGTGAAAAAAAAAAGGAAGAGAAAAAAAAATGCAATTGCACTCATGACGAGCAATAAACGCGGCTTGAAATAAATATCGCGATAAGCGTGAGGATCGCCGTTATATTCTACAGGTCTATCTACGTAACAATGAAATTGCATTTGCGACCGATAACAGGTGCGCGAACAGTTTACGAAAATATGTAAGAATTATAGAGAAAATTGGAGATCGCATTCGCGATCGCGGGAATATTGTATTTTTTCGCCGCGTCATCTCTCGTGGAGCGCGAAATTTCCCGACAACGACTAGCGATATAAGAGAAGAGAAAGTGGTAAAGAGAGGGAGAGAAAGAGAGAGAGAGAGAGCGAGATCTCGAGACGTCAACGGCATCGACGACGACGACGGCGGCGACGATGACGACGTGGCGGGTGGGGGTGGGAGAGGGGGGGGGGCTTAGAGGGTAGGGGGAGAAAGGAGGGGGAAAGATTAAGACGAGCAGCGGAATCGTTATCAATGGTGTCAGGGTCCCATAGCTCGTTTTACCGCATAACTATCCGGATATCCGATCGAGAAGCACACACACACACATCCACACACACACACACACACACGCACACACATCCACACATCCGCACACAATTATCCACAGAGCTATTCGATCGTGCTTACTCGGATTAAAGTCGGCCGCGCAATTGTGGTCGGGGTGGTTAAGGCGGTCTCCGCCCCCCTCCCCCCTTTCGCCTCTCCCCACCATAATCTATTGTTTCAGTGGCCGTTAATTGTTATCGCTGTTGTGCGGCGCAATAAAAATTACATTCGCTCGCAAAACGAGGTTGATAAGCTCTCCCCTCCCCCCCCTCCCCCTCCCCACCTGCTCTCTCGTCGCTACTGCAGCCGATTACATCGGCGTCGATAAGGGGGCTCATCTCCCCGATATGGATGCAATTGTCGCTGAGATTCTCGTTTCGAAACGTACAATAAGAGATGATAATGATAGCTTTATTTGCGATGATATATGACGATTAAATGCATAGTCTTATATATTTTTTATAATCTGAATCTTTTAATATTCTTATTTCTTATCAGCTATTATTTCTCGCTTTAATACGCATGCTTCAAAAATTAATCTGGAATCCAAAGAACGTTTTAAATCTGTTTTTCCATTTGAAGAGATCGAGACTTTTTTTATTTTTATTTTTTTTTTTTCATTTTCGCATTGATTTTTGCATTTTTCAATTTTGCATTAATTATTTCATTATATTTTTGATAGAAATAATCCTTTTTATAGGATATATATAATCGAGATATAAATGGGGAATTTATTATTATATGAACATATAAAGAATTTCTTTTTAATTAATTTAAATATATTGTAAATATATATAAATAATGTTAGGGCAGGTGTTGTTTCTATTTTACATATACATATTTGACAATTTAAAAAATACTCTATAAATCATTATCTCTCTCTCTTTCTCTCTCTCTCTCTCTCTCTCACTTTCTCTTTGATACATGCATTGTACGATGATACAAGTTTGTCTAATGAAAATGCGCGCGAGTCTGAGATGCGTGCCTCTGTTACGTAACGGGTTATTGAGTGAATACGTCGTTGGCTAGGAAATAGGTCCGATCGATTAGAAAGGGAATGAGATTAGTCAATTAGATTACGTTAAAGCTACCTTTCAACGTTACATGAAAAACTTTTGACGATTTAAAAATTTTAACGATTTTAATTTTAATGGCATTTCAACGATTCACATTTCTAAGTTTCAGGCGAAGTTTATAGATTAAGCAGCACATTGCAAGTATATATATATATATATATATATATATATTTATTTATTTATTTATTTATTTATTATATAGTTCTACTTGAAAGATATTAAAATATAAATTTAAAAAAAAAAAAAAAACAATCACGCTGCCGAATTAAGTTCAACAAATTCAACGTCAATTCTCTTTTTTTATTTTGTAATCATATTTTCTTCTTTTTAAGAAAACTAATTTTTTTTTTTTTTATTGCAACATTCCATTATCACAGACACTCTTATCGCGAGCTTACGTACGAAAAGCTGCAGAGATACAGAATTCATCGATCGATTTTCTTTTTTTTTTTTTTTTTAAATCTCGATTAACTCGCTCTCCCTTTTCTTAGAAAAAAAAAGAGCAATAATCGTCGCAGCGTGCACTCTCGAAATCGGTACGCGTTTGTAACAGTTAGGAGAATTCGACGTCGACGAGCCGGGCGTCGGAACGTCGCGTGGGCGTCGGGGGTATCCATCAAGCTCCTACACGCGTGAATTACCACCGGGTGCTTTCAACCTAGCCCAACCCAACCCAGGGGGATTCCCAAAGAAGCGAGTGACAGACGGTGAAGCGGGACGAGACCGAAAGAGAGAGAGAAAGAGAGAGAGAGAGACAGAGAGCGGAGGAGGAGAGCCGTCCAGAGAGATCCCTTCTCTCTCTCTCTCTTTTTTTTTTGAACAATGCGAAATTTTGTTCCATTTCTCTCCTCGTTAAATCCCATACATATGATTTAAGTGGAAAACTCGATGATTTCTGATCCGCGAACTTTAAGCTCGCGCGAATCGCTCGAGAAATCGACGAAACGGAGATTGATTTATCCTTTAAATTTATATATTTAAATTTAAACACGAAAGAAACTCGTGTAACTCCGCTTGTAAAAGCTTCGGATAATTTCCGAAGGGGTGACTCGTAATTTCAGACACTCCGGCCGACAGTGACGAATAATGGGTATTCTATCAACGGGAGGGAGAAGGGAAAAAAAGAAGAAGAAGAGAGAGAGAGAGAGAGAGAGAGAGAGAGAGATGGGAGACGCAGGTCTCCCGCGATAAATTCGCGCTATATTTTTCACGGTGGGACCATCTCGTGCTTGCGCGTCCTCATAACCGACACAAATTGCGCAAAAATATTGCCACGTATAAATTGCGGTGAAATCGGCGCGCGCCGACGCGACGGGTCCGAGAGTCTCTCGTCGTATCTAATTCGAGCGAAAGCCTTTCCCGTTCGCCTGTACAACCGCGACGTCCCTTTCCTTATATCGAATATGTACTCGTCCAACAGACGAGTCTCCGTACATTTTTAACCCTTCCACTTGTACCTCCGGGAAAGATTACTCCCGGAATTACTCCGGCGTAATCTTCTCGCTCTCTTTCTGTATTTTAATCTTAACTACGTATAATTCTAAGAGAATGTTTATCTTCATCTGTTTAATATCTGCTTTTTTCCGTTTTCATGAATTTTAATCTGTGCAATTGTTGTATAAGCCTATATAAATTAGATAATAATAATAAAAAATAATGAAAAAGATGAAAAATAATAAAAAATAATAAATAAATAATAATAAAAAAATAATAAAACAGATATATAAATGACAATAATAATTAAACAATAATAAAGAAATAAATAATAATAAAATATAAAAATTATCACTTATCGAAACGCAATTGAAGAGCAACGTTTGAGATGGCAACGAGGCATCGTCGGCTGAGATTAAAACAACTTTTTTAATGATAAGATTTCGTCGCCAAGAATGATACTGTGGTATGAATCCAGATTTCCGGAAGTTGTCGGCCTAAGGGAAAAACTTTCGGGGAACAAGTCGCGATCAATTATCCGCACCTAACGTTCGCGGACGAACTTCCGAACTCATCGAATCGGGATATCCACCCCGCGCGCGTTTTTCTATTTGCCGATATCTCAGCCGCGATAAAGAGAGACCGGGGGCATGGTCTGGGACTAGCCGATTCGATAAAGGAATCTATTACCGAAGTCGAAAGTCAAGGGGACAGGGGGGGGGGAAGGAGGGGGAGGAGAGGGATGCCGCTCTGACTCTGCGGCGGGATATCTCGAGATTTTTCAGCTCCTCTCCCGGCTATTACAATATAGCGTTTCTTTATCTTTCCGTGATGATACCGCGAACGTCGGAGGAGGGTTCCCGGATCCCCCCGCCGTTCTTCGTCTGTCGCTGGGAAGATTGGTAGTTTTTCTCAGACTTTATTGGTAGCGCGTCGCCAACGGATAGCGCGGAGCAGTTATACCGGCAGCAGGATCCGGTTAATATTGACCGCCACTTTCCGATAGTGCCCCCTCCCCCCCTCCTCCCCCCCCCCTATCGCGGAATCGCGGCGCTCTGTTTATGATATATACAGCGAGGAAGGGGGAGAGACGAACGATCGCGAGTATCTCGGATTAAATCCTGCGAGAGAGCTCGCGTCGCGCGCGGACTCTATCTCTCTCGCTTCTCGAGATGTTACACGGCAGCGAGAAGAGAGAAACAGATATATTGTAGATTTCGAGATTTAGATTTTTCAGATATTGCAATTTTTGTTTGATTTTTTTTTTTTTTTTTTTTTTTATTATTTTACTCTCGAGAATAAGTTATTTTATATTTTATATTTTAAAGAGTTTTTTTATAGTAAAGATTTCTTTTTTTTTTTTTTTTGTAAATCATTTCAGAGGATTAAGAAGTAACTGTGTGTGAATTAGCCATCAGAATTTTCGTAAGAAAAAACTTTTCCCCTATACACATATAAATTTCTGTTAATAAAAAAAAAAAAGATCTTGATATGTTCATAATTAGGACTGTAGGATTGCGAATTTTTATCAAATATTGAAACTTTATTCGAAAATACTGTTGCGGAGGGACAAGAGATCATTCGCTTCACCTAAGAAAAATTTATACTTCACTCGATTTCGTCCTTCGCGAACGTCCTTCAGCCGCTTCGCAATTTTTCCGAAAAACTCTGTTAACACTCAGTTCGAGGGAAACGCGAAAAGCGATATATATACTCCGCGATCCGTCAGGATTCGCGTCCGCGAAACTCGTGCAGATTGTAGCTTTCCAAAGGAAAGCTCTCAAGAGCCGCGAATCATCCGCTGTGAGAAGACTTCGACCGAGAGACGAGATGGCCTTCCCTCCCTTCTATCTCGCAGCAAAGGAAATGGAGAGGAAACTGATCGAAGCTGTTAACGTAAATACGCGAATGGACGTACGCGATCGGAAATCGGGATTAGTGAATTGGCTCACTGTTTCTCCCTTAGACTTTCTCTCTGGCAGAAAGAAAGAGAGAGAGAGAGAGAGAGAGAGAGAGAGAGAGTGTGCGCTTTCTCCTCCTCCTCTCTTACCTCCTTCACCACCTCTTCCTCTCCCCCCTTCTCCTCCTCATTCTTTTCTCTTCTCTCTTCGTCATCCTCCCCCCCCAAAACTCTTCTCGCCTTTTCTATCTTGATATCTTCTTCGTTTTCCCCCTCCCCTTCCTTTCTCTCCTTCTCTCCGACTCTCTCTTCCGGTTCATCACCGAGCGAATTGAGCGCTCGTTCGCCGTTCGATCTTGTATTTGGTAATCTAGATTTCTGATTTGAGTGCTCGCAATTTTCGAGCAGTGAGATCCGGCCTTTACCTCTCTCGCTCGGTCGCTCCTGACTCTCGGTTTCTGCGCGAATTAACCGAGGCTTCCCTCTTAGCCTTTTGTCGCGACCGCTCCTTCTTCGCCGATCGTCCGAGAAATATCGTCAGCCTTGTCCTCCGCTTTGAAGAGAGATTATCAAGGATGCGAATAAAAATTTCACGCGATACAAATTATCGGCGTTCGCATGAAAGCCACAATCGCTCCGCTCTCTATAAAAGCGTGACGTGCACTAGATTATATGCAGAATACAAATAACACATTCTGCTCTTTAATTAATATAAAAGGTTCTTTGAATGTAAAAAAAAAAATGTTTTTTTTTAATTAAAAAATAATTATAAAATAGAAAAATGAAACGTCTTTTTGATGTAAAAGCCAAGTCTTGCTACGCCACTTGTAACGGATCACTTTTTACGTCAGCACGAAACGAGTGGCCTGGCTAAAGTGCATACAGGTAGGCGGTGCGTGGGTGTGTATGTGCCCGCACATGTATGTGTGTGTGTGTGTGTGTGTGTGGACATGTCTAAGGCCATAAGCAACTGCACACTCGATCCTTCTTCGATCGTTCGGCAAATGCTTTTTACGAAATTGGGCTCGTCAATGGAATTGAATTAATGTATACCGAGAGAGAGAGAGAGAGAGAGAGAGAGAGAGAGAGAGAGTGAGAGAGAGAGAAAAAAGAGAGTTATATACGCGGATTGGTGGGATGGTCTTGTTGGCAGTCTTTGTGAATGTGATCGGTTCTCGGTCATCATCTAATCACCTGAGAGTACAAACGTCGTCGCCGATGTAAAACGATATCGTTCCTCCTCTTTTGCGAGCCGCATGCTTTTACGTTCACAATCGCTGCCAAACTTTCGGCTGACATTGACAGCTGTTATGTCACTAAACATAGACCTGATTATTTCGAAAAGGAACAAGGATTTATTTAAATAAATCTCCAAGTAAATTGGGATCCAAATTAAAGAGTTTATCCTCTCGGCATAATAGCGATTTAATTATTATTTTTTTCTTTTTTTTAGAAAAAAATTAATTTTGTATTAATGGATTATTCGAAATTAATTTTAGCAAATTTTTCGATTAAAATTTTTTTTTCAAGTCGGTAATCATGAAAATCAAAAATCCATCACCGTTGAGTATTTTTTCAGAAAGAGTAGAGATTTTTTAGAGATGTAATTCAATAGAATTGTAAACTTGTTGTAAAATTAAATTGACCAAATGAATGATCGCGATTTTCCTAATAAGAAAGTAGAGTTTTCATCTTCACAACTGATACTTCTGCTAAATTATATCGAGGTACAAGTTCAGAGAGAACTCGAGTTTACTAAAAGAGAGACTAAAATCCGAGGTCAAAGAAAAATCTCTATTGCTTTACTAAAGACATGCTTTTATCTAACTTTAGGAAGTGCTCATTCAACAAAGTTCACTTAGTCTATTTGCAAACGAGAGCTGGTTAAAAAACGTAATATAATTAAATTAATCAATATTCCACGCAATTAAATATGAACAAAGCATTAAAATTATACAGCTAAAATATTTTTAATGCGCGATCTGGATTCACTGCCATTTATTAAATATATATAAATCATTTTCCCAGATTATATCGATTGACGGATGAGTCAGGCGTGATTCTTATTCTGATTTTAAAATTATAATTATTTGAAAAAAAAAAAAAAAAAAAAACAGTTATGTCAAACAGTAGTTAATGCATATCCTTGGTTGGAATGTGTTATCGTTATCTCAAGCGTGTTTATGAGGCTCGTGTGGCGGGATGAAAATCATCGCGTAAGACACGCGCGTGGCTTCGACCTGTCCGCAAACCGCAACTTTAGTAACCGCGTCCTTCTGATAAGAAATACTTACAGAAGCGTGGCATATGACAAGATAAAAACCACGTCCGTAAAAATTGATGTAAAACCCTGCTTCCTTTCGCGATATTACGCGGCTGTCTATAATCATTTGCTATCTATAATCGTTTCCCGGCACTTATGGTTTCAAAAAATAAATGGCAATATGACGAGATATTTAGATATAATATATAAAGACAGCCAAAAAATAAAATATATACAAATAATAATTTCCTGCCGAAACCGTTGCGTATATCTTTATATTTCTCGAACTAATCGTGCTATTTTTTTTAATATTGCTAAATTTTTTTTAATAAATTTGTTTTTATATATTATCGAAAATTTATTTATTAATATATGTTTGATATTATATTTTTTGTATTATATTATTGATATTATTGATGCAAACAATATGTTATATATTGTGTATAATTTTTCGTCTAATGTTAATCTTAAAAAAGGGAAATTATCAAATTGGAACGTGTGTGATAAAAAAAAAAGATATTCTATTTTTGCAGTTTTCTCTCTAATTCACGATTTTCATGTGATTCCCGTTTCGCAGATTTCCCGGCTTCTTTCCGTGCTCGACGGTAGGAAATGACGTACGTATATCGCGGGTGCATGTCGAATCATCGAAGCTCGAGGCAGAAATCGCTCGTTCAGGCCGGACCTGGGTCTCCTTTTCCGTCTTCACGGGCGCATTAAGAATTAAAGCTTCCGTGCTTGTAGTTACCTAACAGTCCGTGATTTATTATTCAAGCCGTCCCTTTCCTTGGCCACCGCCGCCAATCATCATCGCAAATTCTCTGTGACGAGCGGATCGGCCGCGCTAGTTTCCGCATTCCCCGTATCGGAAAGGCCATTTGCAATCTGTCGAAACCGAGATGTAATTGATCGCCGGCAAGAATACCGTCCTCGTTCCGCAAGCGCATTGTGCGCATTGTGTCGGAGCGATATCAAGCACGTACATTAAAACGCAATGAGATTATCGGTCATCAGTGCCAAAATTAGAGCTCTAAGAATTCTAAAATAAATTAAGCGAACATGAATAGAATGTTAATATCAAACAAGCATGATAAACGTAATTATCAGTGTAATTTATTATTATTTTTATCTCAGCCACGTTTTTTTGGCAGGATTATTTTTTTCTGTGATAATAAATATAGAATAAATAGAAAATTCGTATGTAATTGTGATAATATGTGTCGCT
>JBCEZX010000028.1:1334469-1349873 GCA_039654345.1 Cataglyphis cursor | reverse complement strand
AATATGTATAGTAAACACATTATAATTTTCCTAGAAAGATTATGCTGTATAAAAAAAAAAATTTGCTTAAAAAAAAAATATAAAAAAATATATAAAACATAACTCGAATTTATCGGATATGCAGAGAGGGAAGAGTGCGATATTTCAAAATATATAAAGGCGCGATTCGGCACGCGAGTTGCAGGTGATTAAGCACGAGCTGTCGATGGGCGGCACGCTGGACTTCAATTTCCAGCAGGGGGTGATGGGCACGGTGCAGGTGAGCGACGGCAACGTCGTCGGCCAGAACGGCGGCGTCGTCACCCAGAACACGGGCGTCGTCGTCGGGACGACGAGCGGCAACGCGCCCGCGGGCGTCTACGTCAGCACGAACGCGGCCACCCCCGCCGCGACCCCCTCGTGGGTTCACTAGCAGTTAACCCCCCTGCCCTCGACACCCCCGTCGTCCTTGCCGATGCCGCCGTTGTCCGTTGACGGATCGCTGGATAACTTCCGCGGGACGACCGAAGGGCAGCTCATCGGTGAGTTCCTCTGGAGATTTATTTAGACTTTCGAGTTTCGTTTTTCTTTTTTTTTTTTTTTACCGGCAATCGCAATTCGATTTCTCCGATGAGCATCGGAAAAATATTTGCGCTTACTTGTGGGAGAAGTCATATGTGTATTTAACTGAATTCATTTAAGAGTTTCTAAATATCATTCGCTGTTTATTCTTGCTCCTATTTGCGGCTGATAAGAAAATATGATATATTTAATAATAATAAATTTCACGAGATCGAATATTCCACGAACGATTAATAATTAAACATATATAGTTTACTCTACTCCTCTTTCTTTCACTTTAATAAACAAAGAAAAATCCCGATTAATGTCTACGCAATCATTTCATTTGAATATATCCCGTGATCGGGAAATAAAAAAAAAAAAAAAAAAGAGCGCGATGATAATATCGTTGATATCATTCTGATTAATTCCGAGAGTTCGTTCGGGAACGAAATCTTCGATAGATTCTCTCTCACGCTACGTTTTCGATCGCGGAGCTACGAGGAGAGAAAGATATTCGGATGCGAAGAGGTGGAGGGGAGGAGGAGGAGGCGGAGGCGGAGGGGGAGGGGAGGGGAGGGTCATTGATTGCCCCCTCGTGTACGCAAAATAATATTTGCATACTCGTGTCATAACAGTGCTCAGCCGTATGGTATTTAATAAATCGCTTCGACGTTTCGTGCCTCCGTTCCCCCTCCTTTCCTCCTCTTCTCCCCCCTCCCCCTACCCCCACCCCCACCCCTCTCCCACCGATCACGCTATTTCGTACGTGCCGACACATTCATATAGCGGGGCAATCCGTGTACCCGACCTGGTGTTTTGTGCGAAATCGTTATTGACTTGGACGCGATAACAATTACATTGCCGCGGGGCCGCGAATTTTATGGAAAGCCTTAACACAATATTGCTGATCGCGGATCGCGGGAAAACAGTTGCATTTTGTTTGACGAAGGAGCGAGGGGCGGGGCGGGATGGGGAGGGGAGGGGAGGGGGAACAATTATGCGCGTTTGCGAGAAAAACACTCGCGGCACAAGATCTCGATGTTCTCTCTCGTAAAGTAAGGCAAGGACTGGGAGCCCCGTCGTAGAGCCCCTTAGTTGCGAATCCAATGTAATTTTCGTAACGGATGAGAAAGAATCTGATTGCAAGGAGGACAAGCAGCGTGCGCGGATATAATTAGATAACAATTAGTAATTTTGATAAGATAATATTTTTATGAATCGTAGATTTATAGAAGCTCTGGACAAGATTCTAGCATTTAAGGATGTTTTGGCTGTATAATAAAAAACTGTCAAAAGTAAAAAAAAAAAAAAAATTTCATGTACATTTTTATTGTTTGAAAAATCAAATAAATAATCCGGATTATAAAAACATTTAAAGTATCACAAAATAATATGGTTTTTGACGTCTTCGTCATCAAAAGAAAATAGTTGTAATTAATATTTTTCCTAAATTATGATAAAAACTTTTGATCGTAAATATCTCTTGAAATCAACTACAAGAAACAAAGAAAAATGAGTAATTTGCAGACAGGGAGAAAGAGACAGATAATATTTTTCTACAATTTTTAGTAAATAACTTTTAAATGTGCAAGTGGCTCTCTATCAAGTTTTGCACAAATATTTATTAGAGTTTTCTTAATATATGTGAAATTTTTTATTTCGTTGGCAATATTTTTTTTCTTGTCTTTCAAATCTGTCAATAAGTGCTACAATACGCGATTTTCCATAAGAATCAATACTAACTTTAAACTTAATTAATTTCCAAACCGTTAAAACCTTCATGCTTTTGTCAATGTTTTGACATATGACACATACATCCTTAAGCCAAAGAGAACATACTTACAAAAAATATATAATAGTGTATAAAAAAAAAAATCTGAAAACTTTTCTGAAAATAAAATTGACAGATGAAAGATGTTAAAAGTGCCCATTCTTGTCATCGATATACATTTCACGGTTTCAAGGAATAAAATTATTTTAAAAGTGCAATTTACGGATCGAATATTTCGTCGATAATCTCCTCTAAATCACTTCCCCGAGTATTCATTTACGGCGTGCTTAAATATTCGCGTCGCTTTGCGTCGACCTTGGACGATTTATACGAAATTACGCTGATAATCGCGTCCGGATAATGCGATCTCTCTCTCTCTCTCTCTCTCTCTCTCTTTGCTTTTTGTCGGCAGCGATCTGCACGGCGTGAAGCTTACGGTAAAAATTAAAACATTTTCACGTTCCTCTTTACGTCGGATCTTTTTTTTTTCACACTTTACTCTCCCTCTCTCTCTTTCGATAGCGAGAAGCGGTGTAAAAGTGTGTAACGTGATTTCTCGCGAAAAATCGCTTTTTGCCGTTAGTACTTTGCCGCAACGCGACTAAAATAACTCCCACCACGCTACCAGCGCCTTTTAATCTTTAGCACACGCACAAGTGCGGCGTGTAATTACAGCTTTATCCTACCATCTCATCGCCGCCGTCGTCGTCGTCGACGTCGCACTAATGGAAATAAAAATGCCATATGAATGCACGGATAAACGTTCGACGATATTAATCATCCGCTAGTAATCGCGTTCTAGCGTGTGTTTTCCGGCGTGCAACCTGCCTGGATGTTGGCTTCCTCTCTCGATCTACGCGATTGCGTGATCGCCGCAATAATGTTTTTCCTCTCGAGTGTTGCAAAAAGAAATGTCGGGAATTAAGTGTAATCGTCCGTCGATTCATTCACAAGCCTGCAATGATTTTAAAAATAATTGCCACGATATTACGCGCATCTCTTTGATAGTAAAAAAAAAAAAAAAAAAAAAAAAAAGAATAATAAATGGGAGATCGAGCGTGATTCAAAGAGTCGATGTTGATAAAAAGTCAAAATCAAATTAAACGGTTTAATTGAAAGCCAAGCGCGGCAAGTTAAGTCTTTTTCTTCCAAGGCGATTTATTAATTATTCAAAGTCGTTTGTATCGTGGATATTTAATATCAATTTAATAATAATAAACAAATAATAAAAAATAAATAAATTCTAATCAAATTAAAAAATAATAAATCGAAAACTAATGAATCATCATTAAGAAATCAGCTTGATAAAAATTAGAAGATATAAAGAAGCCGATAAATTTAACAAAAAAGAATTTATTCTTTAAATCAAACATAAACGCATTTCATTTACTCGGTCGATGATACTAATCCCCGATTCCAGGCACTTTCGCGATTTTCCTTGATCTCGCCCTCATCATGCGAAAGCAAAGCGGCGAGAAAAAAATGACTTGAGCGGTTCATTTTTCTATTTTTTATTTTTATTTTTTTTTTTTTCCCTTACCGGCGAGAGTCTCTTTTGGCGATTGCCATCGCACTCACATGACAGCCTACTTTGTTGCCCCTACGGGCGCGGATATTATTTACACGGCGGAATATCGGCCCGAGAGAGATATTAGCTTCCAGAAAAATATTTTTCAGAGTGGCGAACGCGCGCGCGAGCGGCGAAAAAATACCGCCCCCGGGCTTACGCCCCGGTATATTAACGCTTCCGGCGGCCGTTTCAGTAGTTTGTTGTGCGTATGAAACCGGGGTTTGTGCACGTCGATCTCCGTTAGTTCGCGGAAGCAGGGAAATCGATGTCTTTTTGTTTCCTGTCCCTTCCTTCCTCTCCCTCTCTCTCTCTCTCTCTCTCTTTTGATCCGACTGGCGTATCCATTTATCGTCTGGCGAAAAGGGCATAAATTCGTGCGTCTGGATAAAACCGATACGAGGGAAGCGAAACGCAGCCGCGACGCGTAAGAAACGCGCTCCGAGGCACGGTTTTTCAAATCGCGGCGGCGGGGGGGGGGGGGGCCAGCGCGATGTCGTGACGGTGACGGGAAAAATTCCGCGCGGTAATTCCACCGCGCGGTGCGGCGAAAAAATTCTCCTCCCGCCGCCTCGAGAAAATATTTTCAATCATTTTTACGGACGAAGATTCTCTCGTACAAGGCGAAACGCGGTAAATCGAAAATTGAATTTATCGAGCCTGCAGCCTGAAATTAATAATTTATCCTAAATCGCCTCGCGTAATCAGCTGGTGTCTTCAACTGGCGCGATGTCAGAATAATTTCTTTATCCCACTTTCTATTATTAACGGCGAAACGCCGTTCTCTCGCAGGGATAACGAGACGGGGAGTTGATAACGCGATAATCCGGCGGATTGCTCCGGAGGATTTTATCGAGCACGACGATAAGGGAAACGACCACCGTCCAAGTTTCCGACTTTATTCCCCTTTCGCCTCTCCCCCTCCCTCCTGCCGTCGTCGTCCTGTAAAACTACTCGCGAGAATAGTCTCGGCCACACGGAGGCGGAAACTGCGAAACTACGAGAGAACGTCCCTCATTAAACGAGAGCAACGCTCACGGCGAAAACTTTTCACGTCGTCCCGAAATAACAATGGGGTCTCTCGAGCGCCGGATTATTTCGAGATCACACGGTACATGACTCTAATTGAACGACTTCCGGTCGGCGTCGCGCTAATGGAGAACAGATTTTCGGATTCGTGCCGTCGTCCGTAAACTCCAGCGGTCCGAAACTCCAAACTCCCTTGTCCCCGATCGGCTTCTCGCGAAAACTTCCAAGTTAAAATAAAAAGTATCAGGAAAGAAGATAGAGAGACAGAGAGAGAGAGAGAAAGAGAGAGAGAGAGAGAGAGAGAGAGAGAGAGAGAGAGAGAGAGAGAGAGAGAGAGAGAGAGAGAGAGAGAGAGATCGACATGTGAAGGAAGGAGAGACGAATAGGAAAAGAATGGAAGCAAAGAGGGTGGAACAGGGGCAAGACTAAGAGATGCAACGATAGATCGAGGTAGAGCATGTAGGGGAGGAGGGGGAGTAGCTGGAGAGGCAGGGGGAGGGGGAGGTTGGTCTTCGCCCGCCTGACAAGGTTGGGTGGCAAGGGAAGAAGTCTTCTCCCGCCCCCCCCCTTTCTCCTCGCCTCCTCCACCAACTTTATAATTCTTGCGACGCTTTTGGGGAATGAGATTGTCGACGACGGTGGCGACTAAGGGGGTGACCGGGCTTTAAGGTGGCCCGCTGGCGCCAGTGACGTCTGCCGAATAGCTGCTGACTCCCAGACTCGTGCAGTTTCGGCTAAGTGGTTCCCTTTTGCCCCACTTGAGCGTCTGTGAGCGCGCACCTTCACCCTCTTGCCCCCCCCCTCCCCCCCCTTTCCTCGCCCCTTCTTGCCGCCGGAGTGCGCCTATCGATAGGGGTCGGGTAGATTTTTCATTGATCGCGGGGGCAAAGGAGTAGTGGAACGATTAGAGCAACGAACAACTCGATATTTTCAGCCAAAAAGTTTTTCGCTTCGTGAGGTCAAGGCTTAGTCATTCGCACGTAACGAAAGATTGCTCTGTTTATTCATGAATAGAAAGAGGATTTTCAATCTCTTGAAAGTGGAATTCTCTGAAAAAATGATGAATTTTAAATTCTGTTTAATCTGCTTAACTTGCTGGGAAGAAAAAAATTTTGTGTTATAAATATAATATAAATATATAATATATATTTTATAAATACTAATGTACAAAAATATGAAATAAATATATAATTAATTTTTCTACTGTAATAAACTAGATGAATACTAGAGTAATAAAACAACCGTCAGATATGACTTGGAAAAATTCAAATTTTAAAAACAATCGACTTTCGATTCCGATTCCGTTGATATAATTTTATATATTCGATAGTATAGAAAATTATTAAAAAGATAGAAAAGCTATAATTTATCTTTAATTTGAAAAAAATTATTTCATCGCTCATTAATAGAGATAAGTCGCACATATTAAAAATAATTTTGACACGGATAACTGAATTTAATGTGTTAGATAGAATACGTATCAGGAATATAATTAGCAGCGAACAAAGTGCTTAATTTTCATTTAATAGCTACCGACACCGCAGCAGTCTTGATGAATCGATTACGACGAGAGAGACGTGCCACACGTGTCAAATTTTAATTACATTCTGCAGACGATGACTGACGTAATTGGACGCCGAACGACTGGTTTATTAAAGTTTCGAGTATTGCTGGATCATCGCCAATCTTACATTAGTAAGCGAAAGAGCTCTAGTCATTTAATCCCCGAGTTAGCTCGTTGAAATCTCATATTCAAGGCCAATTTTATTCTGTCTTTAATTGAAACAAACAGATTAAGATTATATGACAATATGAAAAATTTTAATTAAAAAATATTCTTTTATATTATTAAATAATGTTAAAAATTAAATTAAGTATCTTAAAAAAATGTTAAATTAAATTAAGTATCTTAAAAAAATGTTAAATTAAATTAAGTATCTTAAAAAAAAATGATGCATTCGGCGATTTAGAAAATTTTCATGAAAATAAATATTATCTTTCATTGTAATAATAAACATATTTAAAGTTCTTTGATTCTCAAGACATTATTTATGCGCAGACAGATATGTGTGAAGCCTAAGATTCGAAAGATTCTAAATATTTTTAAAATACCGTTTGACGTCGGTACTTTGTGTTGGATAAAGTTAAATGCATCCACGTGTATTCCCTAGTGGAACGTATGAGTCGACGTCACTCCCGATGAAAAGGGCTCGAGTTTATTTTTTCTGGGTCAAGGCTCAACCCTTTTGCTCTATCCTGTCAGTCTCGGAGCACGTGTCTTAAAAAAATGGTTAATTGAAGAGGCGTATCATATTATATTGAGCGCTCATATTCCATCAGAGAGCTTAGATTACCGTAAAAAAAGCTTGTGTGCTAGATAAAATATTCTTGTAAAAAGTTTTGTAAATAATTAAATAATATATATATAGGATTATGCTTTTTCTCGATTGATTTAATTTATATACCACCTCGTCTTTTTTGTATATAATTTTTTTTAGAGAATAAACTCTCGATATATACATAAAGACTGCAATTTAATGGGGGGGGGGGGGTCGTATCGTTGACCTTGGAGTTTTCTTAAATAAGTACTTTCGTAACTAGACAGCCGTCCCCTTAATAATTGTTATTACAACGCTCGCGGAGGAGGAGAGATACATCACCGCCGTAGTACGACAATGCTCTTGGTTACGGCCAATTAATCTCCCCTGACCCAGAAAGGATTCGAGCTGCGCGTTTAGAATCGCCAATGTTGCCGGGGGGGAAAATCGACGGGGTGGCACGATTGTAGGCCGCGCGCGAAATCGCCGTTAGTGTCATCGGGATGAATGTAAAAGCAGCGACGATACTACGCGGTATCTGGCCGACTGCGAAATTTAAGATGAATCGGTACGTTCTTGGCCGGCGTTCCACTTTTGGAAAGTTTCGTTTATTCGTATTTTCCCGGAAGGATAAATGTAGTTTTGAATGCAATTGGATAGCGCGCTCCAGCTTCGAGTATTCAGGCTGGATTAAAATCGCACGAGATTGACCAACTTAAAATAATTCTACGCGTCAAAAAAAAAAAAAAAAAAGAAATTATATATAATTTAATAATTTATGTATGATTTATATATGATTTATAAATAATTATATACAATAATTATATGTAATAATTATATATAATAATTATACGTAATAATTATATGTAATAATTATGTGTAATAATTATATAAAAATAATATATAAATATGTTATAAAAATATATTATATAATAATATATTTTATATTATATAAAATATATTATAAGACAGTTCTTTGAGGCCTTAGAAAAATATAATAGAAGGAAGAATTTTCTTTTGAGTTTGTAGCGAATTACCTTGTTCCAAGAGATAGCATTTGTCCTTTGATTATCGATAGATTAGATTATCAATAGATGATTGATAATTTTAATAATAGCGAACAAGTATCTTACACACGTATTGAGCTTGTTTTTCCAATATTAATAATAAATTTCAGTTGCATTTTCATCGTGTATCTAAAACTTGCACGCGGCGAAACTGAAAATCAATGAGTAAGTACGACATATGTGTGTAGATCGATTCACGCGCGCTTCAAACCATCGTAAAAAAAAAAAAAAAAAAAAACGTATGCATAAAAGAGGCCTAACGCTCCTCGCGAGACTTTCTTAACCCACTTTTCCTGCGAAACATGCCGCTCGACGCGAGCATCATTCTCGATCCATCGATCAAACGATTGATCCGGTCCGGTCGTATATAATCTATAAAAAGCGAGCCGTTACCGCGGTTACCGCGAAATCGCAACAAATTTCGTCCAAACTGCGTCATTGTTTCGCTCTTCATAATTTTAGAGAAGCTTGTTCACGACTAGAAATAATCGGGATTGCATGCGATGCGTCCTGTCATTGGCAGCGTAGCCAGAATTCGACAGAGACCCAAGAAATGCGAATTCGAAAATACACTGTAAAAGAAAAAAAAAAAAAAAAATCGACCGAAACCTCAGACACAAAGTGTCTGCAGTTTTCTTGCAGACGCTTTTGAATTTTTTAAGCGCGCTCCTTTGAATTTTCGGAAATTTCCTTCAGACCCCAGATTGTCAGACGAAGAGAGTGTCTGAATTTTTGGGGAAATTTTTTTACCACGTGGTCGATTTGACAGAAGCCCAAGAAACGCGATTTCGAGAATAAATAATAATAATATCCGCGATCGCGAGGATTCGTTGACCGACGTAAAGGCCCCGGGCCCCCACTCTTCCCATCCTGGTCACTTGGCGGCCTCTTCCGTACCTGCTGCTCCCCGTGGGAGTGGTACTCGAACCAGGCGGCCTCGACGTTTCCTCCGTTAATGCCGATGAGGAATGCCGCCGGGTGTGCATTCCTCGGAGCAGAAATGTCGCGGACGGAGGAGGAAGGATGACGAGACGTATCAAAAGAATCGAAACAGAGAGAGAGAGAGAGAGAGAGAGAGAGAGAGAGAGAGAGAGAGAGAGGGGGGGGGATGCAGGGATTGCGTAAAAAGAATCGCGGCTTTCTTTGCAGACGTATAATGAGTGATTCTCCTGTAACGGCATACGGTCGCCGGTCGATAACGGCATCTCGGCGAGTCGCTGAAAATTAGGAGCGAGCACACACCTCTTCCTCTCCGCGTTTAACTTCTGCCCTTAATCAAGTATAATGCTCGCGCCAAGGGGCGACGGACAATCGCGACACACTCGGATTCTGATTTCGCTTCTCGGGGAGATTCGTAAGGCTTCTCGCCCCTCCCCCCCCTCCTCTTCTCCTCCTGTTACCTGCATTAACCTTAATCCGCGATGACTATTGAAATGCTAATGATGCGACGTAAATCTTAACTGTTCCTCATTGAGTCGCGACGTGACAAGCGTATTTTGTTGCCGGCATATTTGGCGCGAAAAAATTTAAATTCACCTCAATATATTCTTTCGAAATTTTTATTTTTTTTCTTTTTTCTTTTTGAACGCAACAGAGATGGTCTCTTTCTTACGGATAATTTTTATTTAGAAAAATTTCTATGTAAAATAATTGATATTTTCAACGACTAATATAGTGGAGATAATTATCGAGATGAAGAGGGCTTATTTATCTGGCAGATGCAAGCATCAAATTTGTTGCAGAAATTGCGTGGCATTTAATTTTTAATTTTCGATAAAAAATATTCTCCCGATATATTTCGGTCAATTGTATCACAGAATGCATTGTCAACACGCACTCTTTGATTGCAAAATATATTGCACATTATTTTGTCATATATTTTTACATAAATTTTCAACATGACCCTATCAAGCTGATTTTCCTCTTTGAGCATCGATGCGAAATCAACTATCGCATGTCCATAGTAATCGAAGTTTTCTTTCTTTCAGCCAATTACCATCATTATTCACTCTATTTTGTCTTAGAAAAGATAACGTAAAGAAGGTGCCCTAATTATAGCTGGCATGCAATTTACTGTTGCATGCCTCCGGCAATTGGAATTCCGTTTTCTGCGGTCATTTCTTTTATTTTATATCGTATAATTTTATTTTAAAAGAAACTATAGACGCTATAAAAAAATACACTAATCGTAGAAAAATCTTTATAAAAGAAACCAAACAATGTAAAAAAATAATGATTAAAAATCGAATTTTTAATTTTCGAAAAATTAATTAAGAAAAGAATAAATTATTTTTAATTAATTTCAAGTGATTGGAGAGAACAGTAATACTAAAAAAATTAAGAGATTACAAATTTCCAGGAATTAATTATATATCTGATATTTCTGGTGAGAAGCAGAAAATCTCTTATTCTGACTTCTCACAAAAGTGACACATCTGGATCTTGATGTTTATAATCCTTTTCCGTCAGATTTCACGCGTTAAGAAACCACGCCTGTGGCGATTCGAATCTTCCCGTTTCAGCCTTTTGTAAGTGTAACGATAACGTCGCGATAACGTCGGTCTACGGAAGATTAGAGAACGTAGGGCGCCAACCGGGGCTCTCTTTTAGGCGGGGGGGGGGGGGAGGAGGAGGGGGAGGGTGTCCGGGCGTTTGAGGACATGCCTAATCGAGCGTGCGTTTCCGATGAATTATTCAGGATCGAACGCCGGTCTACGGGCTTAGCCGTCCTTAGGCGTTTATCCTCATTACGCGGCCTCATGCCTCTCTCCCGCGTTTCGTATACGATAACGCGCCGATAAGACGCCCTTCCGACACTCATGCTCTCTGCACTCTCTTCCGGCTCACGAGATCTCTTAACCCTGTCTTTCAAAAGACTCTGGGATGACATATTTAACGATCTCTTGGGAAATCTCGAACAAGAATTGTGAAATTTACAATGGGGCGACATTGATAAGTTATAAAGTCTTTGAGATGGAAGATTTATAAATTTGACAGAGAATGAAGGGAAATTATCTTGGGACAATTAGCAGTAGGTTTTTAAGTCAGGGATGTTCTTTCGAAATTTTTCCTAAAATAAAACATCAATCAAATCGATCGCGGAATTTCAAGAGAGAGAGAGGAGAGAGAGAGAGAGAGAGAGAGAAAATACTTTAAATATATTTAATATATATAATTATATTATATAATTATATGTAATAATTATATATTATATATTAAATATTATATTATAATTATATTATTTAATATATAATTTTATTAATATTATTTATTAATTTAATTTAATTTTTTATCAACTATTAATTAATTAATTAATTTTATTAATATTAATATATAATTATATTATTTAATATAAGTTCTATAATTCCAATATAACTTGAAATAAATGCTTGAGGTTTCGAGACAGAAAAAAAAAATTATAATACTAATTAGGCTCTCTTTTTTCATTGAATATGTAATACAGAAATATTTAAATCAGAAATAAATGATACGTAAGTATCTCTTTGTAAAACGAGATGCGAACGCGAGGACGGAATATTCGCGAGCGAATATTTATATCTGACGCGATCTAACGAGGCAGCCACGCGTTTCTGACGTTGAGTCGTAAATACATACGCTCATCTCATTAGAAATTAAATAAAAATTCTAATCAAACCACGATGTTCGCGCACACCTTTTGAATTTGCGCTTCGATTGGTCGACCGATCGTTTGCCGTAAACTTATCGCTTTTCAGTCGTAATTACGTGCATCATCCATAAATCATATGCGATGTAAGATTTAATCTGTCTCCTTTACTTTCCCTCCTCTTTCTCTCTCTCTCTCTCTCTCTCTCTCTCTCTCTCTTGTTAAACTTGCAACAATAGATATAATTCCATAGTCATCGACAAGAATCGATTCGTCCTTTAATACTAGTTCCTGGAAAGACAAGATAATTTCGGAATATCTTTTACCGTTTTTTTGATAATTTATATTTTCCATTTCTTTCTATTTTTAATCACCTTCTCCCGGATTGCATCTCTTATTTTATGCATATCGAGAGAATTTATGTTTCACAGGATATGAAATAAATTACTATACTCCGCTCCCTCTTTCTTTCCGCCTCTTTAGATGTGCGGAAAAGTTTCAAAGCCGACGGATATATTTATGGTGTGACCTAACTTGATGAAAAATTGATCCTGTAATGCGGCGCGAGCAACTGAACGCGACTGTCCGATGGTGGGATGGATGGGTAATATACGGGAGGAAATAAGGAAAAATCACGGTTATAAGAGTGGTTTAATTGATTTTACAACGGCCGACGTCGCTAAGTAGACCGTGATAGGTTCTCGGTGTCACGCATCGATAATTGCCCGGCTACTTTTTAATATACTCAAGTCTTTTACGCCTTTCATTACATAATTTCGCGCATATGGGTCGCGAGCGGGAATTAAATCGATATCGTGGAAAACTGTGCCGGGATTAATCCGCGCTATCAGGTTCCATTTTTGGGAATGTAAAACATTGCAAAAACGTAAATCTAGTTGTGCGCGTATAACTGTACGCTGTAAAAAATTTTCTAAAAATTTAGACAGAAATGTCTGAATTTTTAGAAAATTTTCAGACAAAATGTCTGAATTTTTGGAAAATTTTTTAGATAATTTTGTCTGAATTTTTTAAAAATTTTCAGACAAAATATCTGAATTTTTGGAAAATTTTTTAGATGGTCTTATCTGAATTTTTAAAAAATTTTCAGACAAAATATCTGAATTTTTGGAAAATTTTCAGACAAAATATCTGAATTTTTAGAAAATTTTTTAGACATTTTTATCTGAATTTTTAGGTCTGGATGCCTGAGAGACAAAAAAATTTCTGAAAGAAATTTTTATCCTAATTGTTAGAGTCATTTTTCTAAAAGTTCAGAAGAGTGTGTCTGAAAATTCAGACAGTGTGTCTGCAGAAAAGCTGCAGGCACTTTGTGTGAAATTTCAGTTTTTTTCATAGCATGGATTTAAATTCTAAGGTTCTTGATTAAATCTCAAAAAATCAAAATATATGATCGATAAATATCGCGTTAAACATAGTTTTAATTAAAAAATATCGAAAATTATCACAAAAACAATTTATTTTCGATTCTACCCCACGTAAAAAAAAAAAAAAAAAAAAAAAAAAATCACGTGAAAAAATTTAATCCCGATTCTAAATCGAACATTTATTGTAATATAAAACAAGATGAAAATTGTGCAAATTGGAAACTTGCACATTGCATCCTCATCATTTTATTTCGCTCATAAAGCTTAAGCTCCTTAAAGCAAGCAGGTTTGTTTAATTTGACTTCCTTATAGAGGAAATTTTACAAAAAATTCAAAATTTTATAAAAAACGGATTCTTTCCCCAAATTCAATACTAACTATCCTTTAATGTTACTTTATTTATGTAAAAAAATTTAACTCAATATTTAAAAATTTGCAAAACGCAGAGTAGTGTATAAACATTTTTGTTGAAAAAATTAAAAATTTTACAAGAAACTATTTGATCGATTTTCACCAAATTTAATACTAATCATCCTTTAATAATTTTATTCATGTAAAAAAATTTAACCCGTTTTAAAAATCTTAATTTTGTATATAGAAATTTTAATTTTATTAAAAATTATTAAATTTTTCATCAAATCAAAAATATACACACATACATATCGACATTAAAAAAAAATATGATTTTTGGAACATTTCAAACACATTGGCACAGAAAAAAAAAAATTTGTCGAAAACAAAGTTTCCTCTACAAGGAAGCAAAAGAGATAATCAAAAAGTAGATATTTTGAATCTTGTTTTTGAAGAGAAATACGAAGCAAAGAGAGAAATAAGAAGTAAATTGGAGATATTAGGTTTCTCCTTTTCGAAAATTCAAGTCTCCAGTTGTCGAGGATGCTTACGAGCGTCTTCTTCTCATGCAAATCTCGTTGGCTACCTGACGTTACAGCAATGTCTGAGAAGGCCTTATTTTAGCCGTGTACGAATTAATTACGTCTTTCAATTTCTTATGTCCATTATTTCTCGCTGTGCGCGAAAATCTCAGACAACCGGGTTGTTACGTAAATCACTCGCTCCGAACGATCGAACGTCATCGAGAGAGACCTCTTGCATAAGTAAGGCGCTTCGGTTTACCATGTTTGACAGGCATCGCGTTTCACACATGTGCTTCCACGAACGATGCCCGACAAATTGCGTGAGACTCTATCCCGTGACTCGTTAATGACAGGTTCGCGCCGTGAAAGTATCGAACGTGAGCGGAACTCACGCAAATCTGTGCGATTAGTATGATAATGCGGTCTCCTCATCGAATCGACGAAACGTCTCGCCGATCGATCTCCAGCTCGGACACCCGATAGATATTACGCGCGGCGCCTTAGCCTACGCGCTTTGCTTTCGTAATGCTTGCAATGTGGAATTAACACTCTTGCTCAGCCAAAGCGAATCTGCATATGTGTTATAATCACGCATAAATTATAATTTTATTTCTTCCTAATGAGTCTGATGATTCAGTTTGATGGAGAAAAAATAAGTGTGATATTACTATCGAGATGCTTGTAAACGATAAAATGAAAAAAAGCGGACTGAATAAAATCGGTTGCGTTATTAATTAAAATAATAGATCAAAAAAGTAATACTCTTACAATTTGGATTGACAAAAATATACCTAAGAAAAATATTAATATGCGAAGGTCATTTTTAAAAGATAATTGTTAATTAAATTTAATGTATCTTTATTCGCATAAAAATAAAAAATTAATTAATTAATTTTTAAATAAATCAATTTACAGCTTTCTAATACATACCTATTTAAATTTGTCTGTATATGTAAGTATTTTTTTTTATGTGTGTGAATATAGATAAATTTTTAAAAGATAATTGTTAATTAAATTTAATGTATCTTTATTCGCATAAAAATAAAAAATTAATTAATTAATTTTTAAATAAATCAATTTACAGCTTTCTAATACATACCTATTTAAATTTGTCTGTATATGTAAGTATTTTTTTTTATGTGTGTGAATATAGATAAATTTTTAAAAGATAATTGTTAATTAAATTTAATGTATCTTTATTCGCATAAAAATAAAAAATTAATT
>JBCEZX010000028.1:1311672-1327483 GCA_039654345.1 Cataglyphis cursor | reverse complement strand
GAGAGAGAGAGAGAGAGAGAGAGAGAGAGAGAGAGAGAGAGAGAGAGAGAGAGAGAGAGAGAGAGAAAGAGAGGGAAGACTTCCGCGACAATTGTCGTTGCAAAATGCAACCTGGGGGAAGGGCTCGCTCGCTCGCTCTCTCTCCTCGTCGGACGGAAAGGAATTAGGTGGGAAATTATTTAAATTATTCCTTTCCAATGGGTGACAGGTCGTCGGTGGTGGCGGCGTTGCGGGATCGTGAAAGTGACGTTGGGGGCGAAGAGAAGGATGAGCGCGGCCACCACCGCCAAGGAGGACCACTTAATAAAGAGCCGCTGACAGCGTGACAGTAAAGTAACTTCGTTCGCCGGAATTTAAAATTAGATTCATAAAAATTATTCTAATAGATTCTCTCTCTTGCTAGCTGGCTTGGCTGGAGTCGCCGCGCAAAGCAAATGAGGCAAATTCGATTTGACACGCGGGCCCGTCCCCGCATTCTTCTTCGGTTCCTCCACGACCTCTCTCCGTCCTCCCTTTTCCCTTATTGTCACCTTTCTTTTCCTCTCTCTCTCTCTCTCTCTCTCTCTCTCTCTCTCTCTCTCTCGTCTTTCTTCCCCGGTGACGGCCTTGTCTCTCGGTTACCACGAGGTTATCCTTGGCGAAAGGAGCGCAGCAGGACGAGTTATGCAAATGCCGACAATAACCGAACGTCAATCAAGGAGAAAGTTAACTTCCGAGGATATGGCTGCTGCTTCTTATTCTTCTTCTTCTTCTTCTTCTTCGGAAGAAGAAAGAGGCCCGGGAAAGACGGGGGCGCGAATAAGTGTTCCCGTCTATATAAATTAAGGGAAACCGATGACGGGGCTGCCGCGCACGAGGACGAGCTCGTTCTTTCGCGCCACGGCGCGACAGCCGGAGGACGGCTCTCCTTCGAATGTAATTTAAAGTTTGTCAGGCCGGAATCCTTCGCGCGAACGGCAAAAATGACCTTCTCTCGAAGTGGCGGCTTCGAGAAGAGCCGCATGAATCTCTATCTTAGACAATACGGTGGATTTATTTGATTCCGATGTACATACGTCAAGGATTTCATTTGACATCCTTGAGATGTTCGTTAAAAATTATTATCAAAATTTGACTAATTTTATTTTTATAATTTATATTATATTATTTTTATGTTTCTATATTTTATTAATTTTGTATTTTGTAAAATTTAACTAGTCTTTTTATGGCATTTAATAATATATTAATTATCTGTAAATAATTAAAAATAATAATAGGAAGTTATAAGAATTTTAAGCAATAGTTTAAGATTTTTTAATGTCAATTTTATTTATAGATTTTTTTCTTTTAATTAATCAGATATTTAATATAATATTAGATATTTAATATAATATCTTTTTATTAATTACGTATTTAATATAATATTATAATCATATAATAATAACTCTTACAATGTTTTATCTTCATTCTTAACTTTTGTGGGATTAAATCTAACTACAGAAAAAACGTTTGTATGGTGTGTATTAGATATATAGATTTTCGTCAAATATATTTCCGATATAACTATTGCCAAATATTTGTTATAAATCTGATCGATTTTTCTGATTGATTGGGACAATAAAATTAAAATTAGAGGAGCACCCAACCGCGATACTCGAGAATATTTAACACTTTCCCGAATACGTAATCGAGCCAGTCGAGGAGATAAGAATCTCGCTTTTGACGGCGTTTTAAGCCGAGCTGCAAATAACCCCGACATAATTAGTGGCAGAAATTAAGCCAATTAGTGTGAAGGTGGCGGCCGCCGGTCGTTGCGCGCGTGGTATCAAATAAAGGTAAGGGGTAATTTAAACTCCCCGTGACGTTTATCTCCGAAAATAAAAGCCCGCGTAATATGCGGCTTTCGCGGAGACCGCATTCGCGGTCCGCGCCTTTCTCGACTTTCCGCGAAATCCGCGGAGAATTATGACATCTCCATACGCGCGTTAATTTACCGCGAGTGCATGTTAATTTATTGCAAATCTCTGCAAAGCAATGTTATCTGCATTCTCTTTTCCCGTTCGCGGACGATCTCGTTTTAATTCGCCCGGCCGTTTTGCGTTCTGATCCGATACAAGCAGTTTAAATTGACATCGCATTAAAAACACTACTCGCGAGCAAAATTCACGAGTTAAGCCGGGATATTTCGCGGACTGCTCGCAAATTATAATCCGATATGAAATCCACACACAGAGAGCCATGATATCGCACTCGACATACGTGCTAATTAACATTACATTTATGCGCAAGAGCCCCACCGTGGAAAATAATATCCAAAATGGAGTAACGTTGATGAGCGAATAAAGCAGTATTTCATATTATTTCTCAGTGCGCAGAGAGTTTCTCATGAATTATACTTTGACCAAGCATTTCTTATCTAGATATAATCACGATCGGAATATTAAGTTTTATCAGAATCGGAATTTTTTTGTAATTTTGTTTAAATTTTTCTTCTATTTATTATTCCATTTTGCTTCTAATCTATCATTAAGCTATATTATTTTGTTTTCATTGATAAGAACATATTGACGACGCAGTACATATATATATGAACTGTTATCATCCAGTCGATTTTATTTTTAATAATGTTACGAATATCTTTGACTTCTCTTAAGGATATGATATATATCGAAATTAATAAAAGCATGAAAATTTTGTAGACTTTTTCTTTTGAATATTTGTATAAAATCTGAGCACAATTATCTTAACGGTTTGCAAATTATTTAAGTTTAAAATTACTTATTAATTTAATCTACTAAAGTTACTAATTAATTAATTCTTAAAAATTCCTAATTAATTAATTCTCTTGAACATCGCGTACTGCAGCCCAAACTTGACAAATTTGACAAATAAAAATTTTCACATATATTAAGAAAACTCTAATAAATATTTCTGCAAAACTTGATTTAAATCCACTTACTCATTTAAAAATTATTTACAATTATTTAAAAATTATAAAAGAATATTACCTGTCTCTTTCTCTCTTTCTGCAAATTACTCAATTTTCTTTGTTTCTTGCAATTGATTTCAGGGGATATTCACGACCAAAAGGTTTTTGTCAGAAAAATATTAATTACAAAATATTAATTTTTTTTACAAAGACGTCAAAAACCATATTATTTTCTGATATTTTAATTTCTTTTTATAATCCGGATTTATTTATTTGATTTTTTAAACCGTAGAAAATATGTTCTTTTTTTAAATTTTGATAGTTTTTTGTTACTATTATACAGCCAAAACATCCTTAAAACAGTATCCTTTACATAAATGCGAAGAGAAATTTTTCCCACATCGCTTTTAGCACACAAATTATTTTATTTGCGAAAGAAGGCAAGAAATCACACTTTATTTCTCTTTCTACAATTCTCGTCATATTTCTGTCACATCTATAAATTCATAAGACTCATATTACTTTGAGTCTACAACGTCGAAAAATTTTGGCCGCCACCGTATACATTTCCACACGGACGATGGAATAAGAAGGGATCGCGTAGCGCATCCTTCCGATACCCCGTGCCATGAATCCCCCAACTTTACAAGCTCCGTATACACGGGAGATAGCCGATTTATAACGCTCCGCGGAATGATCGCGACAGCAATAGGAAGCTCGAATCGCCGGGTGTCCATCGTCCGGGCGACCGTCCGATGTATTTCCGGTGCGGGAAAGTAGCCTGTTGGCAGCGTCGTCGACGCACCATTCGACCATCGTCCACTCCTGTTCTCGCCCCGCGAAACCGAACGACGACGGCTTCTTGCCAAAATCGGAGGGGGGGGGGAAGGGGGGAAGGGGAAAGAGGGAATGCATTCTTTCCCCGCGACAGTCCCGCACGATCGAAAGGATCAAGATGCACTCCTCACATCCTTAATATCGTCCATAACTGAAACATTTGCCACGCGCAAAATCGATCAAATCATCCGGTGCACCGAGTCTGATCTTTTATTGGATTGCCTTCATTGAAAAAAAAAAAAAAAATAAATAAATAAATAAATAAAAATACTGTAACGCTTTTGAATAAAATATATCTCAAGAAAAGAAGAATAATATATTTGCATATGAAATATTAAAATAATTTTTAGCGTCGCCCTTATTTCGAATTAACATCAGCGAAACGTTGATTTAAGTCTCAGACTTAAGCCGGCTACGTACTTAAGGATCGCGTTTAAAAATTCCCGGGGTGGGAGTTCCGGTTTCTTATTCCGTCGCAAAATACTCGAGATATTCGGCTGGGATGCGCCTCCGACTTTGCCGGTGTGTACGAGCCCGAGGTGTAAAAGCCAAGCTACTTTCTCGGTGGTGGTATCAGTGGGCACTTGTTGCTCCTCTGGCAAACCCCGTGAGTGTTTACACGCTAAATAAGTGTACACAACACCGTTACGACGACGACCCATGGCGCGGATCGTCCCGGCAAACGTTCTCGGTGTATGCCCAATATATTTCGGTGTGTCTGTGTGCCTTTGGTTCGCGTGTGTGCGACGTCCCAGCGGCGATTAATCGCGTTTCTTCTTCGCCTCGAGGATTTCTTTTCGATTTTAGCGCCAGTATTTCAATGCGATATCAATGGAATTTAATATGTAACATATGTATCGTATTCTTATTTTAATTTTAAAAAATTCCGAGAGCTTTTTCTTATCTCGAAACACGATCTTTTTTTTTTCATTTAAAAGTGAGTGTGATTTTTAAGGATTTTTGAGACGACACGTTGTGTCACCAACGTGAATTTGTGTTTTGTACATCATACGAAGAAATACATATATGCAAAAATTATATCGATTTTCTGCAATTAATAGAAGAGGAGGGCTGAAATTGACCTAATATGTAATTTACGTTTGTAATTTGATTCATGCAACTGAGACTTAAATGAATGCATTTTATTGAAGCACAGGATACTGATTATCTGTGAAATGCATGATATCATGCCCTTTGTGTTTTCCGGTAATTCACACATATTGGAAATTCCACATCTCGTCGTGCGTGTTGTTAAACGGATAGATGGCACTTTTACGGTATTAACGGACAAATTAAAAGCACGAAGCAATAATAAATTGAAACGGATCCGTTAAAGGACAATAACTTCATGATCAAACGCGCGAGGATATATAAAAAATATATATCCCTACTTTTAGGTTCGCGGACGAGCAATATATCCGGTGTACAAAAATTCTAGATAACGCTGTCATTCGCTTTCGCGAATGTCACACGCGCACAAAGACTCCGTTATAGTAGAAAGGGAGGGAAGGGAAGGGGGAGAGCAGGGTGTATACGATCTGACGTCGCGAGATGAGGTATCGCGGGATGAATGGGCACGCAACAAGCTACACGTTGAATGTGCCAAATTGAGGGGAGTCATTTGTTTGACGTCCCGTCGCAACCGCGACGCGTGACAGCTCTCTCTCTCTCTCTCTCTCTCTCTCTCTCTCTCTCTCTCTCTCTCTCTCTCTCTCTCTCTCTCTCTCTCTTCTGTGTGTAATCTCTTTTTTTTCGCCTACCCTCGTAATTGCACCACGAACAATCGGAGCACGCCGCTCCCAGTGATTGGCAGGCATCAATGACGCCTTCCCCTCCCTCTTCCCTGCATCCCTCTATCTCTCGTCCGGTCGAGAGATAATCGGTGGCACAGTGATGCTTCGAAACATGCGAAGGATTGACAGGATTTCCCATGCATTATTTTTATACGAATAATTAGTGTCTAATGTACAATTTCTGTGAATTAGTCTAATGTAAAAGTTCTTAGAAAAAAGAAGAAAAAACTTTAAATAGAAAAAATTTAATTAGAAATGCATCGATAAAATGAAATCACATTATATCTTTCCCTATTGTTGTCATATAAAATAACGAAAACATATTTTTAATCAAGTAGAATATTATCTGATATTTTAATTATATGGATTGAATTATAAATTGTAATCTTATAATTTCCCTAAAATTAATAGATTAAATAAAAAAATTAATTAAAACTTAATAAATCTGTCACTATTAATTGGTGTTCTTACTAATTTATAATATTCTCCTTTTATTATTAATTTCAAATAGTTGTTAAAGCGAAGTCAATAAAGAATTTAAGATCTATATATATATATTATAAAATATATATAACACAATATTTTTAATTAGCAGAAAAATTAAATAATCTCTGACATATTATATTCTTCTTAACCAATTTATCTATTTTAAGCCACCTATTCTAAGTCAATCTCACATCTCTCATTTTGATTCATATATTAATGCTTAAAAAAAAAAAAAAAAAAAAATTCTTATTTGCCAGTAAAGTCGAAGATAGCAAACATATTGCGACAGAAAATATGGTATCTGTGTTTAAAATGACTGTCTGACTTGATATCGCGCAATATGGGATTGCTTTGCGTAAAAAAAATTGGACGTCACGTTCAGATAAGATTATAAATTATTCCGATCTTGAAAGGGGATGTTGACGTAAAGCAGCACGTCGGAAGTAGGTCAGACGTATAATTATCTCTCGCGACGAAACACAGCCTCACAGAAATCTTACCCTTTAATTACGGTCGCCTGGAAACTTAACCGAGCGTGTGAAGACTTGTAATTTATAACTTATAACTTAAGTACGCTCGATGTCTTCGAGAAATTTATCGCGCTCGCGCGCGCGCGCGCACTCGCGCGTTTAATAGCGAACTTCTGCAGTACACCTTCGCCTTATTATAGCCCTCAGCTCATCTAACGAACGCCCCTAAACACGCCTATAAACTAATCGGTCGACGGACGCGAATCGGACCGCTTAATTAGCTTGTCTAATTTAATTTTAGTATTAATATTCTTTTTCCAGCTTTTTTCAATGCGATTTGAAAATGCTCATAATTTTACGTGCCAATTATATGGTAATATATATGGTAAATATATTTATAATGGCATTCTAATTGTGCCTATAATTTCTATTATATAGCTTTTAGAATTACAATCATCATGGGGTAATAAAATATTTATAGAGGATAATAAAGATCAATGAAAGCGTGCCGTAATCATATCGATAATCTTCTGACACTTCTCATATTTTATTTATTTACTTTTAATTTGTCGCTAATTTTACATAATTAATCGTTATCGTTTGAAAACTCTAAAGACTTGCAAAAATATTGCAGATTCAACAGAGATTTTCGAAACTTTGGATTTTAAAGATATTGAAATTGTTTAATCAATTTCAAAGAAAATTTGACAGACAAAGAGAAGTCTCGCAATTCTATTACACATCTCCGTCACTCTCGGATCTGTATCGCAGCTCGACGCCTCGTTTAATCCGTTAGGCGACTTGACGCGGCAGCTTCTCGGGGCAACGCGTGAAATCGTTAATCCCGATAAAGTGTACGCCACGGTCTTATCGCGCTCTCTTAGCCCGCTCCAGCTCCAGGTATCGATTATGCGATTTATCGCGCGGCGATAAAGTCACGGCGCCGACAAATCTCCCCGGGCGTTAATTCCCCCTGTCGACTGTCGCGCCGAGTGAACTTCCGCGGCTGCTGCTCCCTCGTCGCCGTCGCCGTCGTCGTCGTCGTTGCCTAGGTAAATCGGCGACGGATAACGCCCGCGACGATTATCGGAGGCAGCATGTGGGAAGGAAGGAAGGAAGGAAGGAAGGAAGGACCCGTTGAAGAGGACGTGTGTCCTCGCGGGAGAAGGATTGGAGATTAGCGACGCCTCAGGATCACTGGAGCAGCATGATCCGATGCGAGGCGCCTCGCTCGATCGCGCGTTCAGTGGCCTTGAAATAATTACATCGGGCTCCCCGTCGCCGTCGTCGCTCTCCTAAGCGACACTTGCTCCCGTTCCCTTAATGACGCGTTCTGCGACGTCATCTGGAATGCCTTCCCGATGTAGGCGACGCGAGGTTCTCTCTTTGACACCGCCGGAAAGAGCGAACTGCCACTTGCAATCTCAGCTAAGAAGTTTAGCTTGATATCTCGAATTATAAAACTTGACGCGAATGAAGTAACATAAAGGTACCATATTCTCGAAAATTTTAAAAGTACTGTAAAAAATTTTATAGAAAAAAAAAATTGGGAAACGAGATGACTAGAGAGTAAATTGCCAATATCTGTGAAGATATTTTTTTTATTTAAAAATCTTAATCCTTTCACATATTAAAAATTTTTATACACAGGGTGCTTCTAAATAATGCGAAAAATTTTAGGAGATGATCTTTTGCATGAAAGATCACCCTTCATTTTCGACAAAAAATTCATCTTCTAAACTTTTTCGCATTTATTTAGAAACACCCTGTATATAATAAAAGTCCTGTGCAATAAAAGTAACGGAAAATAAATTCCATTGAAATTTTTCTATTCTCTGATTAATCGCTTTGATTGATAGTCGTAATCGAATATGAGCTTTATTTGGATCAATGAACAGCTATCTCGTATCTCATTATTAGATGCTTTGATATATTCCGAGAGGAGAGGGGGGAGGGGGGAGGGGAGGAACGGAATATTTTTTTCGGAAAGGACAGTCCAGAGAGAGATTGCAGTTACATCGAGATATAATGAAATAGGATAGGTCAGGGCGAAGGAAAGTAAGCAATGGATGCCTTCGGCTTCCGGGGCAACCTGCTCTAGTCTACATTCTCAGAAGGGTAAACAACCCCGCCGTTTGTTTACCCACTCACTCGCATGCTCGCTCACTTTTAAAGCTTTTCAAACGGTATTCAAGCTCATAGCTCCTTAAAGCGTCCACATTACTTTGTAAGAAACGTTTCTCCTGTCACTGATTATTTGTCATTTTTTTCTGAAAAATTTTTTGCCGGAAAAATGGATTTTACTTAATTTAAAAAAAAAATATATACATTTATAATACACACACATACGCGATAGATATGTATAAAATAATTTTAAATATAATAATCATTCTTGGTAAATAATATAAATGACAAAATTGCAAAAAATATATAATATAATATTAGAATAATATATAAAATATAATATATATATAAGATAATAAAATATAATCTAATATTAGAAATAATATAATAAAATATAATATAATACATATTATATATAATATAATAAAATATAATATAATATTATGAAATATATATAACGTAATAAAATATAATATAATATTAGAAGAGAA
This sequence comes from Cataglyphis cursor, assembly GCA_039654345.1. Taxonomy (NCBI): domain Eukaryota; kingdom Metazoa; phylum Arthropoda; class Insecta; order Hymenoptera; family Formicidae; genus Cataglyphis; species Cataglyphis cursor. The sequence continues at coordinate 1,318,374 of JBCEZX010000028.1, read as the reverse complement.
TAATAACAATTGTAATGCTTCAAGAGTGCTTATTTTCGCTTAAAAAATATTTTTCAATAATCTTCGACGCATCGATCCCGCCTTTTCTGCCTTTTGTGAACGCGAGAGAAAATAAAATTCGCTGTTACATTATCAGCGCGGATCTTGATACGATCTTCCTCAGATGGCGATGAGAGTATATAGGATCTTAGAAGAGAACCGCGAGAGGAATGATACATCCACTCACCCTCGTCCGAGAGAGGACTGTCATGGCAACAACGATCCATCCGCCTGCCTATCCGCGCCTCCTCTCACTATCCCAAGCTCTCGCACATTTTCCGTCCACTCTGTCTCGTTTCCATTCGTTTCTCCCTCTTTCCTCGCCCTCTCCTCCCCTTCCCTCCCCCTCCCCCCTCTTCCCCCGCCGCCTCTTTTTTCCCTTCCCGCCGCCTGTCCACCCACCTGCCAGGAAATTAAAGTGCTTCGTCCGATTTCTGAGAGTACTCCAGATTGGCATCGTTCGTTACGCGAAAGTGCGTGTTTCAGAAATAATACAAGTATGACATGACGGGAGAGAGAGAGAGAGAGAGAGAGAGAGGAAGAGACAGAGAGAGAAAATGCCGGATTATCTTTAATTCCGTAAACGTGAAACTCTGATATTTTTATATAACAGGCGATTTTTAAAAATTGAACAAATATTTCGTGAATTTTATCAGCGTCAAGTGGTTGAAACTCTTACTCATTTTTGTGTTTTATTTTCAATATATAGCGTGTTTAAATTTCATTTGAAATGTTATGTCAAATCCAATCATAAGATTTTTTTCATCTTCGAATTTTGAAAAATAAATAAACTACAATTTAATGTTTCTCTTTAATAATTAAATAATATATATTAATAATAGTAACGTATATTTTGGATCCTTTGCATGTCATATCGACAATTTTTTCTTGTCATCTCTTCGCCTTATTAGTAATCATATGCTCATCAAAGATTCAGTTTGACAAATATACTTCCGCAAATGAAATGCGCATCAACTTAACGAATGACTTGATATTTAGGTTCCGCACAGCAGGACAGCTCTCTTGATTGAATTACGCAATGAAACGTCCAATTATTTTTTTTTTTTTTTCGGTCGGGGGGTTAAAAAAAAAAACACCTTTCAATTGCGTAGTTTTCCCGCGTCCATTAGCGGCATACGATTTCAGATATACTGTCATTGTTAACATCGTCGAAATGGCGTTCTGAGGATCTCTCCCGACGTAATGTAAATTTACGAGCCCGATATTGAGTTACATCGCGATCGCGAGAAATCACGTACGTCGTATTAATATCGCCGTGAAGCATTCTTATACAAAAGAATTCGCGAACGATGCACCGACCTTTCGCCCCCCGACTCTCTGAAATTCCTTTTTGTTTGTAAAACTCACGTTTCTTCGCTCGACGATGAGCGATGGCGCAAGAGTGACTAAGGATGACACGGCCGATAAATCCGTTTTGAAACGAGAATAAAACGACTCGATGTTCGATTTATGTATTGAGACCACGCCTCGACCCGTAATTGAACAGTCATATGTGCTTGTAATATTATTTTAATAAATTGTTTTCAATACGTAAAGTTGTTCTATGTTACTTTTATATATCCACGCAAAACTTGAACTTTTACAATATTTTAACGCTGTACATGTCTTAATAAAATTTCTCAATGCATCTTGGAAGCTAGAATTGTTTTAACAATGCATGTGTCATTTATTGACACATTAACAAAAGGCATTTAGTAGACTTCTATTATTTCTTCTGAATATCTAAGTATGCAAAATTTGAGCACAATTTTTTTAACAATTTGGAAATTATTTAAGTTACTATTGATTCTTATAGAAAATGACGTATCGTAGCACTTATTGACAGACAAGGAAAAACATTGACAACGAAATAAAAATTTTCACACATATTAAGAAAATTCTAATAAATATTTGTACAAAACTTGATTTAGATTCACTTACTCGTTTAAAAGTTATTTACTAAACATTGTAGAAAAATATTCTCTCTCTCTCTCTTTACAATCAAAAATTTTTGTCATAAATTAGGAAAAATATTAATTACAACTAGTTTTTTACGAAGACGTTAAAAATCATATTAATTTGTGATATTTTAATTCTTTTTAAAACCCGGATTTATTTATTTGATTTTTCAAACAGTATAAACATAAGAAATATGTTTTTTTTTAATTGTGACAATTTTTTGCTATTATTGTACAGGCAAAACATCCTTAAATTACTTTCGTATAATCACGCATTGTATAGATAATCTTTTCCTCGGAAAATTTAAAAAGATATGAGAACGTTAAATAAAATTTAGTACAAAAATTAAATAATAATTCTTTTCCAACTTCGATTGATATCTCGATTTTCTCCCAAAATTTCCACTATTTATATCTTTCGTTTTACTCTGCGCGTTTTATAACGCTTAAATACTACTGAACATTTATTAAACTCAACTGTACACTAGATCTGTCGATTCATTCGTTTCTCCTGGATTTATGTCGCGCAGATAGAGCATGCCGTGCTTGGAAAAACTTTCCAGATAAATGTCATTGCGCGTGGCATTGCCGTGCACTCGATTCCTGCAGTCGGTCATCGCGGCATCGCGATAATCGAGTTGAAAACGATAATACGTTCGTACACTTCGCCGTCGTCGTTCATGAGAATTGTAAAATGGAACGAAAATGCAATCAGGCCGCTCGATAGTTTTGATGGTTTTGCCGTCGTAAAGCAACTTTTACGACAGTCTAATATTGATGTGTTTAAATTTTAGAACGGATTTTAATCTCCCACAACTCTCCCTTCCTCTCTCTCTCTCTCTCTCTCCCTCTCTCTGTCTCTCTCTCTCTCTCTCTCTGTATACATTTTACAATCCCACCTGAAATCGAACCATTATACGTTTAAGCTGCGCAGAATCCTTTGGTATTAAGTGTATTAAATTATGTCATTATTATAATAGAAAAATTAAGCCGTTAAAATATTCAAAATTAATTATTCGACGAAAACACATTTTTATTTCACGCTATTGAAATGGATCTCTCTGCGTGAGAAGTAAAGTTGAATTTTATAACTCCTTAACAAAGTTCAATTTTGCACTCGGAGTATTCTCCAAGAGTAATTGTTTGCCATCTCGTTAAAGTAATCTGAAAAAATAGCTCTCTTTCTCTCTCTCTCTCTCTCTCTCTCTCTCTCTCTTTCTCTGTCTCGCGGCTCGATAAAAATGTATCCTACGCTTTCTCGTCTTGAAGAAGTAGTCGGCATTTATGAAATCTTAATCAGCCGCCTAATTAGCCGCGCGATGTCATCTCGGGCAACGGCTTTTACAACGATATCTTCCTCACGTCAGATTCGACCGATAATACGGAAACTGTTAATCGTCTAATAATTATTGTTCCTCGGGCGACGTTAAAATTCCAGGCCGATCCTGCGAGCGTAGCGCCGTATGAAACATTCATCCGTCGGCACAAAGAGGGGCAGACCACCTCTCAAGACGCTCGCTCTCAGCGTGGGTCATGAGGTTAAAGTTCCGAAGGAGTCCCTCCGAAGGCGCGGACGACGCTGCTCGCGAACGAGCCTGTGCTCTTCGAGCGTGCTAATTATGAGTAATAGATCGCCGTAGTCGGGATCGGGAGGGTCGGACGCTAGGGATTGAATTCGGATTCGGGAGAGATAAAGGATGGCCCCGACATCGTCCCCGTAACACCCGTAGATAGGCTCGCGACGAGGGCCGAGGGGAGGGGGAGGGGGGCGCGGTGGCGGCGCGACGACGGCACCAAGGACTAAAACTGTCAGCCTTGACAAATCTACGAGCGACGCCCTGATAAATTCAATTAAACAATTATATCCCTCTCCCCCTCCCCCCTCCCCCCACCCCTCCCACGTCCGTGCTCGAGCGAGGTCGAGAGGGAAGAGAGGAGCCATTTCTGAAGTTTATAGCCGGTCTCAGATCAAGCGTGGCGCGCGCGAAAGGGGAGGCGGATGGGGGGAGGGGGAGGGGGAAGGGAAGGATGCGTCCTGGAGGGCGGTTCGTCTTAATATAAAGCGAGTTGGTAAGTTTGGTACTACCAGAGAGAGAGCCAGAGCAAGAGGCTAACTTATAATGCGATTTGTTTAATCGGCGCCAACTACTTTGTTCCGCCCGGCGTTTTCCGGGACGTCGTCGTCGTCGTCGTCGTCCTTTAAGAAGGATGTAGAAGCTACGTAGGAAGAAGCCAGTCTCTCCTCCCTCCAGTTTCCTCCACCGAGGCCCAAACTCGCGCTCCGAGTCTCGTAACGACATGTAGTATCGAGCCATCCTGCCACCCCCTTCCCCCCCCCTCCCCCCTCCCCTTCCATCTCTTCCTCTCGTGTAAGACGGAATTTCGGAGATGGCGTGTTAACGACTTGATCGTTGTACTTCTTAATGTTAGAATTCTTAGTATATTGGAGCTTCAGAAACCCCCATTGTTCGCTCAGTCTATTAAGATACTATTCGCATGCAACGTGAATTTTTATATTAATTTTTATATTAATCAAATCAAAAGTTGTTTTTTTTTACGTTTACTCTCCATCTCGATTTCCAAATAGTTTGAATAAATAGACTTTCATATTATTAACACAAATGTAGAATAAAAATAATTTCATAGAAAATATATAATTATAAAAATATATATGATATATATATTTTTCAAATAATACTTCACTTGATAAATTATTTTTAATATTATTTTTGTTCCCTTTTTGTTTGAAATAAAAAAAAAAAATCACTTGAACACATACCACGTCGATATTTACTGTAAAAAAAGTTTCAGTATATACATATATAATAATAACGTAAAACAAAAATGTGGATTTCTCTAATTTGTAATTTTCATTGATTTCTGAAAAGTAGGATAATCAATGTTATTTTATGCCTCGGACATGAAGAAGAAGTAAAAGAGACATCATGCATTCAAATATAGAAAATCTATTATGCTATTTGCTTCCAAATTACGAAATGACATTAATTGTGCAATTTACTCGGAAAGTGATGCGCATCAAGTTTTAGAGATCTTACTAAAATAATTACATAGCATTAATTTGTACTTGCATCTCCATGAATATATTGTGACTGATAGAATAAACGAGTTAAGTGGCCTACTTCGAAAATATATTTATGTTAACCTTTGCATATTTTTATATTTTATATAAATTACATGTCTCAATTAATGCCTTTTTTTTTGTAAAATTTTCCAAATGTCTTGTTATCAGTTGCCAACATAACAGAGAAGCTTATCAGAGACAAACGTAATTAAAAATACATTAATTACACATAACAAAAATAGAAAAATTGTGATAAAAAATATATTAGATAAATTACTAGAATTATCTATTCAATAGATTCAGCAGAATTATTGAAATTTAATAGAATTATTGGAATTGTTTACTGAATAATTAATAGAATATTATTGAATTCACTTAATTCTTTTTGAAAGGTCTAGATAAAATTTCTAGAATAGATTTATGTTCCAGGATGGGGGGAGACTTGAATAATTTAATGATCGCGAGTCACAATCAAAAGTTCTCAACGTTCTTATCGAGAACGACGTTTCTATAATTTTCGGCAGACGCAAATAAAAAAAAAAAAAAAAAACGTCAACAACTTTTCATAATAGAATCTTCAAATTGTTCACGTGTGTTCCAGAGTGCCCCAAAGTAATCTTTTTCCATCCTAATATTCTCAGCATCATCATCTCTCACACACGAGGGGAAAAAAATGCGCGACGAAATTCATGCGAGAGAGATGAATTCGCTTGAAAATCTCGTCGATAATAAGACTCTCGGCTATAATAAAACATATGTTTTCGCCAAGTCTAGCGTCTCGCGTCTCGCTCGCATTTCACGCTCATTATGCACATTTACGTTTACGCGTCGCGTCAGTCACGCCACTCGAGTCTCTCGAAAAATTCGCCACGAATACTCATTCTCGGCTAAATATCCCGGGGATGGACGTTTTGCGCGATTTAGCCGATCCTCCGCCGATTCTTCGCCGCGTCGTTTCTCCTCCTCCTCGCGTTGAACCGGAAAGGGAGCCTCGGTAGCTCATGTCCCCCCTCCCCCCTCGGGGCACCGTGAGGGGGCGGCTCCTCGTTACGCGGATTAATAGACACTTTACGTCCTCTTTGGACAATCTGGGAAATTAGCGTCGGCCGAGCGTAACTCATTCATGGGTAGTTAACGGCGGATAGCCGGACGGTTTCGCCGGACTTAATACGCGAGTCATAAGTCGTGAAGTTCTTGCGCGAAGGCAAGCGCCCGGGCTACCGAAAAGAAGACGTCAGAATGGAGGAGGAGGAGGAGGAGGAGGAGGGAAAAGGGTGGTTGGACAGCGGAGGGAAGAGATCGGGAGCGGAAAAGAAAGAAACCCGGGGGGGGGGGAGAAAAAGAAGGTCGCTCGCGGGAGATGGTGGATGACAGGGAACGGGGAAGAGGGGGGAGGGGGGCTGGGTTACGGGGGTAGGAGGATTGGCGGTGGCAAGTGGCGGCGGCACCGGGGCTTGGGCTTGCGGAGGTGGAGGAAGAATATGCGGCTGCAAGAAAGAGCCGTCCAATATTTCAGCGCGGGACGATCGCGCGACTGAGCGACCACTTGAAATATCTTGTCGCCGGGCGAAAACTTTCGGGCACCGGCAGCCGCTGAAACATGCTGACGCAAACGTATATATA
>JBCEZX010000028.1:1276036-1287980 GCA_039654345.1 Cataglyphis cursor | reverse complement strand
TATATATGTTGCGTGTATATACGTATATAATAATTCTTATATAAATATTTAGAAAATGGCTATCGTGAAATAATTCTGTCATTGCAAATAAATAGAGTTGTCCGCAGTATGAATTATTCATACTCACCAATTACTGCTTCAATAGTTTAGCCACTAATATTTGTCATGTGTGCGTCAATATATTATATGTATACCTTCCTCCTTTCTGTAATAAAAATAAATACAGAAATATTTGTATTTTCAATAATTTTTATAAACATAAACTAAAATGTAATTTTCTAGTAAGCAAGAAATCATTACCACAATATTATTATAATAACATTTCAGGTAACGTTTTCAAATATATAGTTTTTGTTATTATACATATAAACTTCATAATAAATAAACTTTTGAATAACATTTATGTTTCTTGCTTACTGAGACAATAACATTAAAAAAATATATATTTTTAGATATTCAAAAATGTAATATTATTTATTAGACATTTTAAAAACATTTATAAAATATTATATAAAATATTATGTAAAGATTGTTCATAAAATACACAAATAATCAAATTAATATTTCAAAATATTGATTTACATTTTTTTTTAATTGAGGGAGAGGGGGAGATTTCTTTCACACTAAAATATTAATTTTTGGTTGAAATTATCAAAATTTATTTTACTTTAAACTCTAATAACACTTAAAAAATAATTATAAATAAATAAGATATAATTAAAATACACAATTAGAATTTTATTTAATTTTTTATAAAACATGAAATTTATATATATGTGATATAAATTTATATATATATATATATATATATATATATATATATATATGTATATGATATGAAATTATATGTAATTATATTAAAAAAAGTAAAATCAGATTATACAAGAGAAATAATGTACGAATTAACAATAACTTACCAAGCAGTAGATAAATTATCATTTGCTTCTGCGAGATATCACGACACATACACAAAGAGTCCATTATTTACAAGCACAATAAACAACGACATCGATAATCCATCCGGCACTCCCGACAATTTACACGATTTAATTACACGACGTGATGCGAAAGAATAATGAATCATTACAATCGTGTGATATATAATTCGGCACACCCGGTATAAATTTACACACATGATACACGATTTCGACGAGTAAAAGACGCGGAAAGCACGCGGAGCTTTTCACTTCAATTCGCATCCTCGATCGTTACCGCCAAAAATCTATTATGACGTCACTCGTATCGATTTGAAACTATACGAGAATCATATAACTTCACTGGTATCGATGTCGATGTCACTTACGATAACGCGATTCATAACCGGATGTTCAGAGCAAATAATCAACCGTCACGTTCGATCGCTCGATATGCATAATTCGAAACCCCCGATATACACATACGTGTACTATTTTCTCACTTTTGACAGATGCAGAACGCGAAGGTGTCAGGCACTCGCGCACCGACACTCCTGGCAATGAACGCGACACTCGTGCGACTGAACGAACGACCGACGTCCGATTAAGACGCTCTCGGTGTTTGTTTACATCCGCGAGAGGTTTTGCGGGACGCGCGAAAGGCGAAACGGGTACCGTTTACGCGAGTTTACTCCTTCGTCATTCCGAAACACAACAACGTTGTTGCGAATAAAGAACGAGCACGCACGTAGTCGTCCGACAACGAACGACGTGAATTTGGCGGTAATCACGGAGCAACTTCAGACACTCTTTACAATCGCGCGCGATTTGGGCAATACGATCAGTGCTACAAACTCGAAATGTTATAGATAGGCTGCGTACGCTTCTATTTGGAGGCAAGATTATACATAGAATGCTCTAATCAGAATCTGATAATAAAAGATCATTTTTTAGCAAAATTCTAGGAGAGAAAATAATAGCTTTGTTATTTTTTTTTTATAGAGTCATAAAGAGTAAAGATGTTTTACGCTTTTTTCCTTGGAAGCCTTATTAGTCGCATCATAAGACGATGACTTTTGATTGGTTCGCCATTTTTTATTAATTAAGTTTTTATTTTTTAGTAATAACTGTGTCTAAAGTCCGCAGCAGACTATCTATTTTGAAGATTAAGATTAAAGATTGAAGATTGAAAATTGAAATTTAATCGATTAAAAAAAAAAAGAATTTTAGCTCCTTTTATATTGTGTTAAATTCAATTTTTAATCTTTAATATTTAATGTTTAATCCGATACGGGCTTAAAGCCATTACATGTAAAAAAGTTTTAGTCATAATCGTAAGACTGTAAGCAAATTGACCGATCACAATCAAATATTCTAACAACATAATAACGTAATAAAAATGTTTGACTGTGATTGGTCGATTTACTTACGGTCTTACGGTTATGACTAACATTTTTTTACGTGCAATAGCTTTATGAATGTTTTCCAGCAAAAAAATATAAATGTAAATACTACATAATTAGCTCTTAAATAGAGAATTTACAAAACTGCGAAAGTTTTTTTCTAGCTAATCGTGTTAAGCCTGTATCAGACCTATGCATTGAGAATTGAGATTGAAAAATAAATATTAAAAATTAATTAATTAATCAAAGATAACCAAGAAAGAAATTTTAATTCCTTCTATGTTCCGATTGTTTAAATTTCAATCTTTAAACTTAAATTTTTAATCTTCAAAGCATAGTCTAATATAGGCCTAAAGCTCGTATCAAACTACGCATTAAAGATTGAAATTTAATCGATCAGAGGAAAGAAATTTTAGATCCTTTTGTTCTGATTAATCAAATTTCAATCTTCTATCTTCAATCTTCAATGCGTAGTTTGATACTTAAAGAGAAATCGGATTAAGTAAAAAGATTTACTGTGTAAAATATAATTTGATCTAAATTAAAAATATGATCTTATGTCAAATTAATTTTTTACAGTGACTGTATCATGAAATTTTTATAGTGATTGTAAAGAAAAATTCATCAAAATAAAAGTTTTAATTATACAAGGCAAACATTAAGTTTGTATCAAACTATACATTAAAGATTGAGAATGAAAATTGAAAGTTGAATAAACCAATCAGAAGAAAGAAATTTAAATTTCTTTTGTTCCGATTGGATTCCAATTTTTAATTTTTAATTTTTAATTTTTAATGCGTAGATATGGGTTTACCTCGATTCATAAATTAATTTTATATTTTAAAGGCTAAGTAAGTGCTTCTTTGCGTAATGTCAAATTCACGAATATCTCAAAATGTGTTAGCTTTATTAATTTTTGATAACTGATCTTTTGTCGATGATTAAAAATCGAAGTGAAGTTTATGTCATGTAAATTATAAGTGAGTCGCCTTTCATAGTATCAATGATTGTTTTTAGTTACATCATAAATATCGCGGGCAAATCAGATGAGTGTCCTCTGTGTCCGGCGTTTTGTAAATCGTGCAAGTATATATTGGACACAGTGAAGTATCGAATTACATATCGGGCTACGATCGTAATCGTCCGAGCGTACCACGTGGATCGTAAGAAACATCAAAGTATCGAAGCGTGTGAAGTTGCTCGACTATTATCATCCAAATTTGCGTCGCTCATCACTGAACGTGGCAACATACGTACATACATGTACGTTAGCTTTTTACCGCGTCACGCGTATTGTGTTTCGGAATAAACGTTCGCGCCAAAAAAACGCGCGTCTCGCTTATGTAAACAAGTGCCGAGAGTGTCTGAATCGTGATAGAGTCGTTGAATCGTCCGAGTGTATCGTGTAATTGTCAGTCGTGCGTTCGAGTTTCGAATACTGGTATCGTCCCATGACAGTCGAAATTTCGGAAAACGGAATCTCGGAAGAATTTACCAATCTGATTTTTTAATGGCCTTGTTCCTATGGAGTGATTTTTACGGAAAACGGGGAATCTTATTCTAACTTCAAACCGTCTTTTAATTTAGAAAAGTTCTTCTGTTATAATGAAAAATACATCTAAATTTCACTTTTTTACGCATTCTTCTACTATAGCGATTATTATTATTTTTTTTTTTTTTGTAAAACGATAAGAATAAATCTTTCAATGTTTAAAAATTCCTATTAGTTTATTTTTAGTTTAGAGGACCTATTAGTTTAGAGGACTATTAGTTTATAGAGAACCCAATCACAAAAATTTTTTAGCTCAACAAGCGCGCAATTTTTGACGATATTCTTTGATGATATTATATAAAAAATAACTACTGATGAAAAAAATTGAATATTTAGATATTAATAAATGCTTATCGAATATTTATTAACAATAACATTTTTCTTATACACAAAAAAATTCAATCCCGAATTTTTTGTATTTATAATAAGTCTAAATTTCTTCAAATAATTCTGATTAGTTGATCCCCACTTATTACTTTTCCGAGGATCCGTTTTCTGAAATTTGACTGTCATAATTCTCATATTTTGATCATCATTTCTCATTTTTTGCGTTCGGCAAATAAACGTGGCAAATCAATTCTTGTTCCATCATTATTAAATCATCGTCGTGGAAAGGGGAAGAAAGTAAAATAACACAAAATAAAGTATTTATGGTGAAGTTATCATTCCAGAGGAGAGGAATGGGGGAGGAGGGGGGGATATCATAACGGAATTGGGTAAACATTTCCTGGGGATACGCAAATGAACATCCGGATATCTAAATATCCATAGTAAGTAGAATTATGCGCAAACATGTCTCGATAACATTGACATCTAAATATTTAAGAAAAAGGGTTGGCACTTTGCGCGAAAGTATCAATATGTATAATGCCCCGAAGCTGCGCCCTGAATCACCCTGTAGATATATAGAGACGTAACGGATCATGAATTATGAATTCGCTGGAGGACGTTCTCTCTATATATTTTGCGAAGGTCCTGCCGGCGAAAGGACGAAAATGAGCCCCTCGATATCGAGAATTGATGAACACTTTGTCGCGATTATTACCTTGCAAATATTACTCTCAATGAATGATGATTGAAGATTTCGTTGATTCAAGTTCCTTCCCGAGTTTGAGCTTTGAAGATTTAATTGCAGACTATTTTATATATCTCTCTTTTTCTGTGATTCTCCCAGATATGACATAATAATGTAGAAACAGATGAAATAAAAACTTTATAGTATTAAAAAATATGCCAGCAGAGAAATTGATGAATACTTTGTTTAATCCTCCAGAATTGAACAATTATTACGTTTATATTTAGACATCGATGATGTTTTATAGTGCAAATATATTCGTGTATTGTAACGAAATCAATATTGTTATCAGGTTTTAATATTTATTGCATTTTAATTGCAGATTCTAGCTACGAATGCGTCGTAACATTTTTATTAAACTCGATCGCTGTATGTATAAAATAATCTCTTGAAAATTTTTACTAACACATTTTTTCTTCTTAATAAACATAAAAATAAGATAAATGTTCAAGAACAAATATAATTGTTAAATTACATATAAATTTAAATTATTAATTTTTAATTAAATTTAATATAAAATAAAATGAAATAAAATTTAATATATAATTATTATAAAATAAAATAATTAAATTAAATTATATAAAAATATAAGAAAGGCAAAAATAATTATATTAATTAAATTGTACATAATTGTGTGTCTTTTTATAAAATATATTAAAAATATTAATAATCTTTCCTTAATTAAATATTTTTTTTTTATAAATTACAATTTTTTTTTAATTACTTTTTTTGTAAATTGTTAAGTCTATAATTTTATATAATTTACTAAATAATAGCTCTAAATATCATACATTTGTTTTTAATTAGCTATCTTATCGTTATTTGTTGTTGATAAATTAGTAATGTACAAAATTTCTTTGTGCAATATTTGCTTTAGACATTTGCTGTTGATATATGATTTTTCTCAAATATTAACTCTTATCAATATTTTTCAATCTTCCTATCATTTAATCTAATTTAATTTACCCAATTTATCAACTGCCATTTATTGACTTGCGAGCATACTCATGTTTTTAACATTTACTTTATATCGATAAGTTTTTAAGTAATTGTATCACTAGTTAGTAAAATAGAAATTTTTGGGCAAACAATTTTATAAAATATTGAACTCTGGAATTTCTGGTAAATCCAATTTACATTATTGTGCTATATATATATATAAATACAATTTAATCAATTTTTAAATAAATGTTACAAAAAAGTTTTGAGTTTTATTTGAGATAAATACATTTTTTGATAAATATAGAAAATAATACAGATATATCAAATTAAAATGTTTATTCATAGTCATGTTATTAATAATAATAACATTAAAAATTTAATTAATATGGCTTTAATATTTATAAAAATAATTCAATGTCGATTAATTGTAATTATTTAAAATTAATTAACTTACAATTGTATATCATAATCAGTACTATGATGTAAAATAAAGGACAAAATTTATTAAATATCAGCAAGAGTTATTCAATGTCGATAAGAACATAAAATTATATCGACACGAAAATTCTGCGTTATCTAGTGTCTCCTATGGTTCGTTTTTGAAATATCACTACCAGAGGGCGCCCAATGTCGCGTCGTTCGTTCATGATCGCGGGCGCAGGAGCACGATGGTCCTCCGGGTTGCCGTTTGACAGGAGTTTCAGTCGGTGCCGGTCGGTCCCGAGAACCGTTCACGTCTGGACATCCTGCGGGACGCAAAATCTAAGATGGCAACAGATATGTACATTTGATAGGACGGTCCATTCGATCAGGAAGAAAGCCGATTCCGGTTTTAACGCGCGATAATGAGCGAGTGAAAATAGAGAGAAAATAAGAGCGAGAGAGAGAGAGAGAAAGAGAGGGTCGCGATGAACGAATAAGTACAGGTGCAACATTATCAATCGCGCGCATCATCCGAGAGGAGGGGAAGAGGAAGGTGCGATATTACCCTCTTCTCGGCACGCATAATCGCCGAGGAAAGACTGGATCGAGAGTGGCGAACTGCTAGTCGTGCTGTGACGGAAGTTAGGAGCTCTCGACGACATGCCCTTGACGAATCGCAACGGAAGATAAAGGTGAGCGAATGGTTTGAATTCCGATTGCTACTTATCGAAACATATTATATATAAATTTTCGGAAAATCTTAATTCTGTGAAATATATTAGTTTCGAGCGTTGCTGAAGAAATGAAAAATTTGACAGTCACACTCGTACTGATGTAAAATTATTTGGGCTACATACAAAAAAAAAAAAAAAAAAATACCAAAGAAAACGGAGTCAGTTTAGAGAGTCGAAAATTAGCAAAGTTTTTTGTTCAACATATAAATGAATATGAAGTATAAAGAAAATGGGGGTTAAGACATTTTACAATTTTATTTTATTAATCATAGAATAATTATTTTTTGTTTAAATACTAATATCAACTTTGAAGTATTCCTTAATTGCCTTGAGATCAATGTAAAATGAGATCAATGTAAATTTTATATTAATGAGATATTGAAAGAAATTTGAAATCTATAGAAACTTTTATAATTAACAGCTTGAATAGTAATCAGTCGTTAATGGAAAAGAATTGTATATAAATTCATTTGTATATAATTCATGAAATGTCATTTAAAAATTAATGAAGACATAATAAGAACGTAATAAAGAATGAAAGAAATCGCAGGCAATATTAAGATGAAACAATTGCCAGGATAGAGAGAAAGTCTGTATCGAACAAGGAAACAATGAAGAAGAGGAAAGAATAAAAGTTTGAAGGATTGCTTTTAGTTAATTTTAACATTCTAGTATGAATAAAGAAGCGAGCAAGGAAAGGAACATTTTCCTCGATAAGCTTGAGGCGCAATGAATTCTTGGGATTGAAAATATTTGTTTCCCGCGATTCACTAAAACGGACGACAAGATTTTTACCCGGGTTGATTAAATTAAGATTTCCTTGGAACAAGAATGGTATTGTACATAAGATATACTAATATAAAAAAAGTGGCAATAAAAATAATTAATTGATTATATGTCTTTGTTTCGCGTGACATTAATCGATGCTTAATCATCATTTAACCGTCATTTATGAAAGTTGAAAGTAGACGAGGCTCCATACATAGAAGTTCTAAAATTCTCGCAGAAAAAATGTTACACATATATTGGGGAGATATATGACAAAATTAAAAAATATAATACAATATATATAATACAGCTCATAATTTTATATATTTGTACAGATATTTATATATGATATATACAAAATTGGAAATAAAAAATTGCAAAAAAATTTAGTTATCAATTTTTTATGACGCATCCTGTTCATAAATTCGTGAAGAGCATCGCAAAAATGCATGGAATTTATAGTGAGAGGTATAGAAATTGCATACTTGTATGTACGCATAATATATATATATATATATATATATATATATATATATAATATTATATTATATTTTATATATATATTAACATCACATTTGACGACAAGCAATTCGCTTTGAGATAGAATGATTCTGTTTTATGATTTATATAAAAGAGCGTAACGTGATGTAACGGGACAATGGTGGCGGGCGTTTTGCATAAGAATAACCGATATTGCGAAAGATCGTTTATTACGAGCTTGCAGAAATGACGGCACGGAATTCTGGCGAATTCTGTTTACAACCCCTAACGTTTAACTGCGAGCCTTCCATAAATCTACATATCAGGCCGAGAGAGAAAGAGAGAGAGAGAGAGAGAGAGAGAGAGAGAGAGAGAGAGAGAGAGAGTTTCCGCGCTGAAGAGCGAAAGGGTTGAAGGAGATCAGCATAAATTTCACGATTTATTGATCCTCGCAAGGTGGCCCAGTATTATCAAGTTTGGCTCAGCGACGCACTCTCGGGGCTCAAGTCTTCCTTGATTTATCGGCATGGTCGTTAAGTCAATCGAATCCGCATTATATCACGAATGCACAAGATTCTCGATAATCCCGCGAAAATTATTTTAAAAAAATCCAATTAATTTTCCAATGATAAGATGTCGACATTCGCGTCTTTCGTTCGTCGTAACAATATTAATCCCTCGTTTCCATGATAACAATCTCGCTCGTAGCAATTACGAATAAATGTATTTAATTCGCGCAAATATTAGTAGGAGGATGGAAAAATTTCTCGTTCCTATAAAATTTAAATTCTTATAGAACTTGAGAAATATGATTGATGTAGATTTAATTAATAATTATTTGATCTGTGTATTGTAATTAATAATTATTTTATTTTTTATAATAAGTTTTTAAAATATTTTTTTATTATATAAATATTGTTTCACACTGATTACTGCCTGTATTAATTAATTCATATATTTTTTTAATAAATCTATTTAATTTATGGAAATATTAGTAGGAAAACAAAAAATGCCTCATTCTTATAAAATTTAAGTTTTTATAGAACTTGAGAAATTTGATTGATGTAGATTATAGATGTAATTAATGTAGATATGTAAATGTAATTAATAATTATTTTATCTGTGTAATTAATAATTATTTTATTTTTTATAATAAATTTTAAAATATTTTTTTATTATATGTATATATTATTTTACACTGATTACTGCAGATATTGATTAATTTGTGATTTTTCTCACACACACAAACGTAGAAGAAACACTTGAGACGAAAAATAAATCGATAAAGTTCGATGGTTATCGAGGCAAATCGGCAATCCTACAGTCAATAACTCCAAAGTGCGATGAATGTTACATTTCTCCGATCCTTGGGTGCTTTCCCCTGATTCGTTCCGTCTTCGGAATTTGGCTCTTCAATTCTAGTTCGCGATCGTAACGTAAATTAGACCAACTGTTCGGTCGATCGTGCGAAAAGCTTCGCGCCGCGTGCGACGAACGCGTCGCCGAGAGGAAATTGTCGGATTCAGCCGGAAATTGCGAAATTCCCGATAGCAACGATCTCCATCCTCTCTCGAGATCGCGGTTCCTGGCCTACCTTTTCTAGGATGTACGCATCGTAGGATCTCTGTAGCGAGGATTTCATCCCGCGATTACGTCATCGTCCCGCTCCTCGATCGGACGACCAGTTTAATGAAGTTCCCCCCCTCCCCTCCCCCCTCTCCTCGCCCCGTTGATACCATTCACGGAGGTATCGAGAGCCTTCACAGAGTCAGTCTCCCGTCTCCGATTCCTTATCAGCGCGCTACGAACGCGGCAGTGTGAGATTATGGCAAGTAGGATTGGAAAATCCTCTTCGCGGGGATAAATCGAGAAGGAAGAAGAACTTAGATCACGTTATAGAGCCTATATAGCTACATTTTGATAAGCTCGCTGAGGTCAGGATATTTTTACGATACATTCGATTGCGAGGATTCAGCGAAATTCAGTTTCTTTCATGCTCTTCATTTTTTGTTAATATATTAAAATTTATAATAACTGAATTATAAATGAATTAATAAATGAGATATTTTTTCTATCTCTTTTTCTCCCAATAAAGTGAATTGTTTATTGTAAAAGTTCCACAAATTGCACATTAGACAATTTATAATCAATAAATATTTTGATAATTATAATATATATGTACGATTTTTTAATTGACTTACAATAACTGTCTACGCATAAAAATAATGGACTTGATCTGATAATTTACTATTTACCAGGCTTTTCGTGATAGCTAATGTACGATGAATCTTTTTACGTTTAAAAAAAATTTTTTTAAAAACTAGCTACTGCAGCGAATTGAAGAAATATGTGCATCGGTGAAACCACCAATCATAAAAATAAGTCGTTTTGCTTTCTTTTTATTATGCGTTCCAATCGTTAAATCTCTCTCGTATACGACATCAGGCTGAATGTGCTTACTCGTGACTGTTGGAAAGGTCAATATTTCGAATGAGAACTCCCGATACGATATTCCTTTTTATTCTACGAACTACGTAACTCTCTGAAAAATATATAGGAAAACTAAGGACTAGTAAAAAAAAGTTTTTAGCTTCCTCGTAGAAACAAAATTTGATGAAAAATTAATATCAAGTATAATGTAAGCAAATATAATTTAGAGAAATATTTTTTTTTCCCTGTAGAATATGCATAGAGGAAAACTGCGTTTTAGCTTTGAAGAGGATATTGAAATATAAAACGTACTTTAATTTTCGTAGAATTCTCTCATATATAAATTTTAGTCAAGAGCTTTCATATAGAAAAGAGTAAAATATAAGGTCAAGATATAAAATAAAAATTAGTAAAAAAATTTGTAGAAGAAAATTTAAGTAAAAAAATAGAATATTTGAAAGTGCATTATAAATTAATAGAAGAAGACATTTTTTGAATTGACGTAATGTGCGTTTTCCTTATTTTTTTTAATAATAGAAAAAAATCGTAAAAATATATGAATCATTAGAAGAGATTTTTCCTTCTCACTCTCTCTTTTTCCATCTAAATATTATTTTCATGTTTGTTATCACGATTATTCATCGCATGTAATACGTAGTCAACTTTTGGCTCAATGCAGTTCGTTACGAGCGAGGGCGGACGACACGGCGATAGTGTTCCAATAAGTTTTCGACGCGAAATTGAAATCCTGCGACCTGCGAGCGTAAACTTATTCGTTCCGAAGCGCCGTAATAGCGTTGCGAAACTTTCAGTCGGAATGGCACCGCTATATCCTCGATCGTTTAGCATGCGAGCGCGCTGGGCCCTATCAGTGCTCGCTTCCCTAGTGGCCCGAAACTTGGGATGGTCGCATCACTATATTGCAATAGTATTTAGCCTTCAATTTCTATTCTATTTAATTACGCGAAATCATATTTAGAGAAGAGTAAACAAAACTAGCACAATTAACTGTAACTTTACGCATTTTCTTCTCGAAATCATATTATTATTATTATTATTATTATTATTATTACCATTATTATTATTATTATTATCATTATTATTATTATTATTATTATTATCATTATTATTATTATAATTATAATTATAATAATAATAATAATAATAATAATAATAATAATAATAATAATAATTATTATTATTATTATTATTATTATTATTAT
>JBCEZX010000028.1:1254126-1276009 GCA_039654345.1 Cataglyphis cursor | reverse complement strand
TATATATATTAAATATTTTATTAGAATAAAAATCTAACGTTAAATTATACATTCAGAAGAATATATTATTATAATACATATATATTAATGATTATTATAATACATATATAATCATGATAATAATAATAATAATAATAATGAATATAATAATAATTGCATATATATATATATATACCCTTTTGGAGACAAACAATATTTTCTGTTGTATCTTTTATATGCCATATACGTAACTGAACAATAATAAAGAAAGCGCGATCACAAAATGGTTTGACCATCATTTTAGTTCGTACATATATAAATGATTTATGGTTGAAAAGCAAGGGAAATATAAGAAACCGAGTAGAATTCACGTTTCAACGCTGATCTTTTCCATCTTGCTTTCTTTCGCATTCGCAGAGTTATGGCTCGCGTTGCAGGAAAAATGGAATCACGCGTCGCCGTTTTGTTTTATTAACAGAGTCGTTCTCCTCGCCCGATAGCACGTGACCAGCATGATACCGTAGACGTTGCATGTGTTAGCGTATGTGATACGCAAGAATTTTCTTACCGAACAGAGAGATATTCCGTACCTCTGTTCGCCAGTGTTTTTAATTACTAAAAAAAAAAATCGCGACAATTTTATCTCGGCGGACTGATAGGGCTCTGTGTATTTTGGATGATAAGAAATTACAATACTTTTTTAATTCGCCTAGTTACCGTTATTATTGCGTTGTGAATTTTTCAATAAATATATAAACATCGTTAACAAAGTATCGCTTCGACGGCTTGATTCCGTTACAGGTGCATGCCAATGCACAGCTGGTGCATCGCTTCGCAGCGATACGTGCGTGAATTCGACCCGGCTTGGAAGAGGAGGAGATGACGACACAAAGGTTCGCGAAATACAAAAAAATGCGAAACGAGGCCCTCTCTTTTTATCCTTTTACTCCTCTTCTACTCGCCGACGTGTAATATCTCGCTCGCGAGTAGGTATCACGTGCGTGGGCTTTAAATCGTATAGTTGCTCGTATCATATTTTTACGAGAGAGCCTGATCCTTCAAAGGCTTATCCTTTTTTTTTTTCATAGTCATGGTTGCTGCGTTCGTGCGTGGGGAATAAATCAGGCCGACGGTATAGCGGTGAAGGATAACTATAATCGTTACGCATTCGTATTTTGAGTTCTGTCCGCGGCGATAAAATTCTTCCTGGGAAAAACTGGTAAGGAAATTGGACGCATTTAATGACGCGTGATAAATCTTGATTCCCTGAAATGCGGCATTGGGTTTTCCCGTATCACCATGCGCTGCGAGATTATGCCAAACAATAAATAAACATGTATATTTGGAATCAAAGATGACATTAATTTTATCAAAGAGCAGCTTATTATAAGTTCTTAAGTCACAAGAATATCGCAGGAAATGCTTCTTCTAGTTAATTTATTTATTTGATATAATAATTAATCATAAAATTGATCTTTCTTATAAATCTACGCTTTAGAAAATTTTGGTCTCCACATAAAAAGTAATAAAATATAAATGTGTGATATACATTAAATATAATATATACTAAAAATAGTACTGGTAATCTCTGTTTTCTATTAAACATATTTTTATATTATATATAATAATAATATATTATATATAATAATAGCACATTCTTGTTGTTATTGTTCATCACAATAATATTTTATAATATTTTATAAAACAGAAATTTATTATATGTATATGATAGCAATTATTAGAAGATTATATTAATACACTAGGCAAAAAAATTAAAGGGCTACTTCTACAGAAAAAATAATTTTCAAGTGGCTGCAGCTTCATCGCATATAATCAAATTGAGATCAATAAAAAAGCATTACAAAGTTTGAAGTTTTTAGTTTCAAAATCTTTTAGTCGAAGAAGACAAAAGGCAATCAAGAGCCAGCGCGGTAATTTGTGCACATATGTTTTATTATAATTAAATTACATTGATTTACTAAGTGATAGAGCAATCACAAAAAACGTTTTGGTCCTCTTTTGGACCATCTTGCCTTTTGAATCAATTGCCTTTTCAATCAATATCCATGGTAAAAAATATAATTTAATACTTAAAATAAATTAATACTTTAAAATCAAGTAAAAATTGCATTTTTATTCTTTTTTATTTAAATCAATGCAAGTTAATGAGAAAAAGCTAATATTTTTATGAACTCTACAATATTTATAAGTAAAAAGTATCCCAATTATTCGTGCAAAAGCGCGAAACAATTTAAAAGTGCTGACTTTTTTCTTTAAATTGCTTTTTTTAATAATCATTGTGCGATAATTTTTTCATTAGTTATGAATTATGAACAAAGATTGTTTTTACTTCAATAGTGAATAACTCGACGAAAAAAAATCCTAGGACATTCATTAAAAAAGCAAATTAAAGGTAAAACTCCGCTTTTTAAAATCCAGTTAACGAAATTATGCTATAATTTTTTTTTTTCTTTGGCACTTCTGGACAAACTTTTGAAAAATTTGATCAATCGATAGACGTCGCTTTTTCATAATGTAATTTTGTAGCAAATAAAAAAAATTGAACTCAACTAAAAGATACTAAAACTAGAAACTTCAAGTTTTATAACTGTTTTTTTATTGATCTCAATCCGTTTATATGCGACGAAGTTCACTTAAAAATTGCCTTTTCTTATAGAAGGAAAAAAGTGGCGCTTTAATTTTTTTGCGTAGTATATATTAATATAGAAAATTATATGAATATATTAATATATTAATATATTAATATATTCATATATTAATATATTAATATAAATTAATACTTATCGGAAAGTATGGAGAGGAATTTGTAAAATTATTAATCTAAATATAGATAAAGATTCGTAAAATCACTGACCTAATTAAACTAAATTGTAATTATATAATATTAGATTATATGCGATGCATAATATTTAATAATTATAACTATTAAGTATACAAATATATATATAAATATCCTTTATTCATGTTCCACTGAATGTTATTTTATTCATCCACAAACTATATCAAATTGAATGCCACAATCGATCTCCATATTCAGAATGAACACGTGCACTCAGGGTATTTTTTCGCAATCGCAAAACCATCGCAATTTCATATCACGCAGTCGGTATCTCACTTTTGCGACGGACTTTATATGTACATCAGTGAGGAAAATAGGAACCATGTTTACATGGGGGAATAAAAAAGGACCATAGTGTCACCACCACAAATAGCGAGATGTACATACATACTCATTTTACGTACACGAAGAACGAGTCAAATAACGAAATATTTTTGCAATTTGGTTTCAGGTGGGACCCAAGGAACGAGCATCTCATCCTAAAGGGAGCAGCGGGAGAAGAAAATATGGGAAAGGGGGACAAGAGGGGCATCGCGCAGCGCAGTGATGGTGGTGAGTCTGTTTTATTTTATTATTAAACAATCCTAAAAGCGTAAATGAATAACCAAAGAGGAAATGTATACCCGGAAGAAATCAAATATTTCTCGTAATGCTTGTAATGTGTCATTAGCAAACAAGAATGTTGCATAATTATTTATCAAAAGAAGTCTAAAAATATATCCAACTCGCAGAAGGACATTTAAGAGATTAGAATGACTTTCTTAAATATTTTCTTCTTTCATTTTTTTAAAATCATCGAGACAAGAGGAAAAATAAACAGAAAAGTGTATGTATTGTTGTGAGCTTTTATTAAAAAGACAGAGAGAGTTCCTATTTAAAAGCATTACTCATTTTTTTTATTATTAATTTCTACTTCTGAGCTTTGCAAGTCGCACGTCATTACGAGCTTTGTAATTATGTTTGTAAAAGATTACAAACTTTTCATAATCGGACGATCTTGAAACAGAAATTTAAAATAAGATGATGATTATCTTGCATATCATAAATCTAATTATAAAATAAATATATAAAAATAATATAATAATATAAATAATATAAATAAATATAATTATAAAATATTATGATTTCCCATGTACTTCTCTCAGATATAAATTACAGTCGAGGATTATTAAAACATATATTTGCCCTCTTTTTCCGCACTTACGATACTCTTGCCGTGAATCGATATCTCTCTCTTTCTCTAAAGCGAGATTTTAGATTACGATGTGCGCTCTTAAGAACAATAATTTTCCTCGCTTTTTCGCTTGAAAATCGTTCGCTTCGTCGCCTATTTCCGGCGGTGAATCTTGATATACACGCTTCGCACTCAAGATCGCGATCAAAGGAAGGAACCCCGCGGACCGGAAACCCGCGCTGCCACGCACATAAAAGGATCGGGGGAACGTTCGCCTGTCGATCGAGCTAGTTGGAAGTGGAGTGACGTTGAACGATCGGAATTTCGATACGCGAATATCGGGTGGTCGCGCGTTATCGACGTTATTTCGAGGGAAACGAATAGCAAGGAATGTCTCTGCGTGTAGAGACGGAATTGAATCGCAGGAGGAGCAGGGGCGCGGGGAGACCGCACGCTATGTATATTTGCTCTTCCACCCTTATTTTCCTCTTCCTCCATACGATACGACGACGACGGCGGTCGCCGTCTCGTCGTACTGTTACCTGCCGTTATTTGCTCGTTGCGTATTTGCTACGTGCAGGAGAGACACACATACCTCGATACCGCCTGAGAGTGCTTGCCCTCTCGATTCCGCACACACTCCCGACATTGTTGCATCCCCGGATTACAGTTCTGTCGCGTTTTCACTTCAACGCCGTTTCCGTTTTTCATCTCCATTTTGCGTATAAGTTGTTAAAAACCATGTTCAAAGTAAATAGATCCAACGATTAGATAATTTGAAGGATTAATAATCAGAGTGTCTATTCTTTCCTGGAAAACCTGGAATTTTCAGGAATTTTTTTTGTACCTGGAAAAATCATGGAATTTTATTGAGAGTCATGAGGGATTTTTTTAAAAGATATACTGGAAGTCTGCAATCTGTCTGTAAGCCAAATTGTGAATTATGTGTTTAAAATTTATATCTGTTTTTATTTATACAATGTTTTAACAAAATATTGAATATACAATAAATATTCTCTATTTTAATTTTTGGCGATAAAAGATAAAAACGAATTATTCAAGTCAAAAATTTTTATCTTAACGAAAGCTATTTAGATTTTTTTTTCCATTACATTTGTAAATTTAGCACTTGAACTTAAGTGGTTTTGTGTTTTTCTTTTGTATGAAAAGCTTTAGAAAACGCGTATAATAAAAATAAAAACTTTTTTAGAAAATTGCACCAAAAAATCTTTAAAATATTTTCTTTAAACAGCAATTTTGAACAAAAATATCTAAGATCAGGAAATTTTTATGGAATTTTTTAAAAATTTGAGTAAGGATTAGTAAAATAAAATAAAATAAAATATGTAGATATATACACACATATTGTGAAAATTTAAACTGTCTTGTTATACAAAAATAAACCAGAAACAATAAAATATATCGAAATCCTCGATTCGCGTGATAGCCGCAGATGCTCACATTCGCGAACAATAATGCATGGATTCCAGCGCAGTTTTACATATGAAAGAATCCGGAACGCTTTCTGGCGATGCTCGCTATTCGATTCTGTTCATATTTTACAAATGAAAAGGTTGAGAAAAATGATGCATGTCTCTGATAATGCATCTCGTGAGTACGATAATAAATGCATTTGTCAGAATAAATGACATGACATATTAATCGAAATCAGATTAATACCTTATTAACAAAATTACATATTAGATCAATAAATTAAGATTAAGATTAAATTGTCTTTTGCATTTTATATAAAAAAGATATATATGTTTATAACTGTACGTATATGTATATTAATATACATATTTATTTATCTAGATAATTATATAAGGATTAGATTCTATCATATCAAACACATACATCGAATTTTTTTATCGAAATTGGTCGCGAAAATTATTTATAATACTGTTTTTTTTTTTTCTTTAAATTAATATATAGACATGGGAAGAGAGAAATTCAATACTTTTACTAAAGAGACGGCTTAATTCGGATCAATTTTGAGGACAATGCGCAATCCGAAATGTCAATCGCGAACACAACGCGGCCAAGAAAACTGTGTACAAAACTCGACGCGTTAGATGGTTCTTTCGGAACGGAACAATACAAGCGCGTTTCAACAAAAGCAACCTACCGACACAAAGATGGCACGTGTTGTGGTGGACCGTTTGTCACTTTAGGTGCGCACACCTCCCCAATGCAGGGCATTGCGCGAGTTATCTATTTGCTCGTGGATGCATCAGAGCGACGACAGGATACACGCTCGCTCGTGTTTGCAAAGTTGGGACAAGAAAATGAGAAATGTAATGCAAGAGAAAAGGAAATAGAGAGCTTTTCCACGCCTTTAATGAAAAGATACTGTTGTGTCCTCTTGAATTTTTTTTTTTTTGCTTAATTAATTTTGCTCAATTAATAACCAGTGTTTGTCAATCACAGCGTTGTTTTATATAATATAATATTATTTTATATAATAAACTTTTTCGCTTAATTTAAGTTTATTAAGAACTTAATATTTTATATTTAATATGATAGTCTAAGAAAAATCAATTAAAAAAAAAAAAATAAGAAAATGAAGAAACAATTTTATTCAATAAAATTGATGAAATTTAAGCAGCAGTTTGTTACTCATAAAAATTCCAACAAACCTTGAAAATTTTGTTGCTATTTTTAATAGTCTCTGAGAAAACAGCTTGTAATTAAAAAAAAATACAAACTATTCTACATAAATATCTATCAAAATATATAAAAAAAAAAAATTTCAATTTGTGACGTGACATTATTTTACAAAAACTAATGCGATAAGATATCCTTATTAAACACCGCGTAATTATATCTCATGCAGGGATGTGACATCAAAGGCATCATATTAATATCAAAAGAGATCTTTTGTGAATTAAAGACATCGTAAATCCTCCGGACGAAAGTCCGATGTGTCTTTAATGGAAACGTCGCGAATCGCATTATAGTCTTCTGAATTGCATTATCTCGCGCGTTCTCTTGTGCTCCACAAAGCAGAGCGAGCATCGAAGGAAAAGGGGGAGGCGAAAATATATAAGGATCGGGCAGCTTGGGGGAGGAGGAAGAGGGGGGAGGGGGGGGGGGTAAAGTGCATCTTGGATGCGTATCGAGATAGATGTAGACAGGGAAGACAATAGCCTTGGGGATGATGTTTGAGAGTGCTGGATGCGCACCTGTCGTCGACACGCTGTCGACAGTCTGTTATTGGGGTTTATGTCTATGCGCGAAGGAACTTCGGACAGAAGATATGTCTCTCTATCTCTGTCTTGCAAGATGATCTGCTATACATCAAAGAACAAGTTTGCAATATATTATTATACATCGCGGAAATGCTTTATTCTCGATTTGATATCTCATATTTTTATTATATTTGATATGAATAATACAACTCTAAAATAAAATAATAAAATAATAAAATAATAATAAATAATATATCTAAAATAATAAATAATATAATTCTATATTTAACTTTTATGTATTCCTTGCAAAAATATTTATTTTAATTAATAATTCGCGATGATAATTCATATCTGTTTTTTTTTATTTCTATATTTTTATTAAGTATTAATTATTAAAAACTTTTAATTTATATCACTTTATATACGATTGATAGCGTTAAAAATATTCACATATTGCGCGTGTGAAGGATATAGAAAGATAGGATTGCTACGAAAATTATTTGTTGTTAAGAAAAAATAGTGGCTACATTAAATTGTTAAAAATTATTTTTTATATAATATGATATACAATAAACACACATATTATATTATAAGAAAGAGTGGGTTTTGAATTATTACTTACTATTGTACTTACGTTTGCGAATTATATGTCATACGATGTTAAACTATCGTTTATATCGCTTGAATATCGATGAAGAAAGTGTGTAATATATGAAAAAAAAAAAAAAAAACTAAACACGGGAACAATACCCGTTTACCTTGACCGCGTTGTTAAGTGATTAGATGCGCCACCCATGATTAGCATAATTCGCGAACGAGTGCTAACAGAAGTGCGCGTGTCGATTGATGGAACGCGAGTTTTCAAATGCAAGCTATTACAGTATTTTTATCTGCACGAAATAAAATATTTAGTTAATGCTTGCATGCATTTTTATTTAAAGAAATATACAATTAAACGATATAATTGCTACACCAATTAACGAAAATTATCGCAGCGTACGATTTGATGCAGATTTTGATCATTAATGGCGATATTGATAAACAAAAATGATCATGTAATAAAATTGTTTGAGAAACATCCGGATGTAAAGTGACGTTTTCAATTTTCGTCGAAGTAATTCTGTATCGAATGCGTTGACGATTGCAACTAGAGCGTCACGTAATGCATTATCCAAAGTGATTGCTCGCGTCAATAGTCGACTACGTACGTACGTAGTATTTGCTTTTGCCTTACCACGTGTCGAGATGCGATGCGAGGTGGTACCTTTAGATTCACAATACGACTGATTGAACGCGGGAAACGTTTTTGCAGGCTCTTAAATGATGAATAGCTTCGTTATCGGACGCAGTAGATAAAACGCCGAGAACAAAAGAAATCAAAAGAAGGATATAGAATAATATGTAGATAAATTATAACATGGCTGGAAGAGCTCATCACCGCACATTATCTGCCATCATTAGCTAAACAGTTTTTTTCTCTCTTTCTTTCTTCCTCTCGTATTCTAAATGTCAGGCATTTTTAATTAAAATTTTCCAATTTTTATATACTCGTTATCTCGCTATTAGCAAAAATATTTTAATTACTCTTCGAGAAATAATAAAGTAGTATAGTAAAGTAGTATAGTATAAATTTAATAATAAAGTAATAAAATAAAATAATAAAGTAGTATAGTATAAATTTTGCAGAAGTTTTCTTTAGCAAAAATTTATCGCTGATTCTTATAATATTCTATTTTTTAATATTATAATAAAACTAAAATATAAAATATCAGTTATAAAGCTGAAATTAAAATTTTTTGTTAAAATAGAAACTAAATTATTTTAAATTAAATAAATGGAAATTTGAAATATCTTGTTTCTTTCAAAATTAATTTTTAGAAATTTAAGTTAAGCTAAAAAATAAATTATTGCTCGTCAAAATATAATATTTCAAGATGTCAAATTTAATTTTTTAATTTTATATCAATATTACGCAATATTTTATGCAATCTTTGTCACGGCATTAAGTATTGGATGGAAGACGGTAGGAATTTTGAAAGAATTAAAAATATTACGCACTCGTGTAATTTTTCTGTATTTTATGTTTTTTACGATGCGATCCGAAAGGGCGTGGAAACATGTCAATGTCGCTGCGAGCTGATCAAATTTTGCATCCGTAACGAAGTTTGATCGTCGTGCGAGGAAAAAAAACACAGACAGATATTGCGGATTATACAGGTCCAGATAACTTTATTGCTTTCTCTCTGCATACATTACATAAATATTTGTCTGATTACAGCGTACTAGAGCCTACCTTCTATATCACATGTGGAAAAGCTGCAAAAATATAACGCTCTTGCCTCTCGGCTACGTACAAAAAAATTTACAATAATTAAGCGCACGCTTGCTTTCGTACGCTATGTTCGCGCATGCAAACAAGTTTACAAACGAGATGCTCATGTTTTCTTTCTTTTTTTTTTATTTTTTTACAGCTGTACGTAATTTTGCTAGGCACGATGTTGGCTATCGATCAATATTACAGACTAATTGACTATTAATTGAACATGTTATCGGTTTCTAGTGTTACTTAAGATAAATACTGCTTGTTACATTTTAAAAATTGAAACGTTTTTAAATGTCTCTAAGACTATATAAACACGATATGTATAAATGTCTATCTAATGTGCACTATCAATCAAATAAGCGGATAGAAAAATACAGTTTTTAATAATAATAAAATTATTGTAATAAAATAACTGTTTTTACTCAATAATATACAATACATGTTATTGCATAAAATCTTCGTTATATTAATGTTAATGACTCAATATGTCAAAGATAGATAAAGAGATTTATTTGACTTATTCATCTCTTCGCCCTTAAGTGCTTAACTTTCTTCGAAATATCTTTTATGAATATTTATTTTTCTCATGCAGAAAAGAGAAATGGTAGATATTTGACAATTATAAATAATTGTGTTACTGGGTGTATAATGAAAGGTCGATACTAGTTAAAATTTAAATTTTCATTTTATATTCATGTGGAATGTATTTCCACGCTTTAATATTTACGAATATTTTTCAGCACATTTATATTTATATTTTAATTAAATATAAAAAAATATAATTTATAATTTATAATTGATTCTATTATTAGTACGTTTTAACAAGTTTTATTTAATTCAATTTAATGTTCTCATATTTTTATTAAAATTTTATGTCGTAAAAATATTGTAATATATATATTTCTCTTGTAATTGTTTATGTGAAATATTTATTCCTATTACAAAAGAGAATTTATCGCTTTTATGCAATTTTCAGCTTAATCTTGTTTAATCCTTTCTAAAAACTATCGCTGATATCGCGACGAGTAACAGTATCAAGATTTTTCGTTCCACAAACATCTAAGTCTACTTACTCAGCTCTTACATCCAGTAACACAAATATTTGTACAGAGCAGATAGAAGTCACACACACACACACAAATTGATTTGCAGTAACTCGAAACTTTCTATTCGATCTTGTGTTAATTTCGAAGAGAGGCTTTTCTCCCTATCTTCTCCCCTTTTCTCTACCTAATTGGCATTTCTCTCTCGAAGGGCGAATCTTATAACCAATAAGTTATTGATTTGACGCGTTGGCATAGAACTTCATGACTTCTGCTCTGGCGGCATTCGCGATGGCACCCCTGCACGGGTCAGGATCCCAATTAACCCCGGGGCAACCCATCGATTCGAAACATTTTACGAGACGATTGTTACTAGGTGAACAGCATTGAACAATTGCCCAGATACATGGTCCGGGAGACTTTGGGGGCGGCCGCGAAGTCGGAGGGACAGGGAACTTTGGCGCTTGTATGCCCTCGCGATGTGGATTAATTCCCTGAAAACAGTTTATTAAATTAAAATTCTTTTAATTTTATTTCAATAAATATAATTGATAAATATACAGGGTAAGTCTTTTGAATCTTAACAGGCAATAATTTCGAAAATACGCAAATTTACCAAATAGACGTTTCAAGGTCAAACCAAGGTCACCATTGTCCCTTTCATCATACAATTTTTCTTTGAAATTTTTTTTTGTAAAATTGTATATTTTCGAAATATTTGCCTTAAAATTAAAAAAACTCACCTTGTATAAAAATCTCTAGATATATTTAAAAAACTTTCAACAGATGTGGGTGAAGGACGAATCAATTCGCAAATTATT
Organism: Cataglyphis cursor; assembly: GCA_039654345.1. Lineage (NCBI taxonomy): Eukaryota > Metazoa > Arthropoda > Insecta > Hymenoptera > Formicidae > Cataglyphis > Cataglyphis cursor. The sequence goes on along the minus strand of JBCEZX010000028.1, from coordinate 1,264,618 downwards.
TTACTATTATTTAACGCATATCACGTGATATCACTTCTTTTTCAATTATATTGTCATTTTCGGCGAGAATATTGCCGAGAAAAAAATATTGCCGAAGAGAGAAACGACGTTGCTCAGCGCTCGGTCAATTAAGGGGGACAAAGCGTGATGAGGGAGGACTTGTCGAAGGGGCACGGAATCCACCGCAACTTGCTGTATAGTTTAATGAAGCACGCTTCGATTCGGTAGCGCGAGACAATCGGCGGTGACCACGAGATCGGATTCGTTGCCGATAAACAAAGCGGCTCCCGGCGGGGCCGGCCGGATCGAGTTTCGCGCGATCGAAGTAAAGTGCTTTTGGAAGGAACAAATGGGAAGGACTCACCGTGAAATCGATCTCGTTGTCGAAGCCGGTCCTCGATATCACCACTGGCGAGACGGGCGACGAGGAACCGGGAGGGACTACAATTATCCTTGCGCTCACCGGTAGGGAGTTGAGTCTGACTAGTTCCTGCCGTCTCCACTGGTCGGTCTCCTTCGGTCTGTGCTCCCTCATTCTGCGGCAGGTAGAAATAGGGTCGCGTTTATCGAGCGGTCCGAATGAGTAAATTCTCTCGCCCCCCGATCATACACTTGAGGTATTAATTGAAGTCGCTCGGAATTCGACGTATTAAGCCGTTGTTGCCATTTTAGATTTTACGCGATTGGAGAAATACCTCAGATTGCGCAAGCGAAAATTATTAAATTTAATAAGATTATTAAAGTATTAAATTTGATCAAAGAAAACGCGATTTTAACTCTCCTTTAGACGTAATGTTCTTTACTCAAAATATTAGGATGGATAAAAAAAAAACTAAAGTTAGTAATATAGCTTAAAATAAATGACAAAATATGACAAAAATAAATTTCTACTTTTAAACAATTTTTATTTTAATTTGTTTTTATATATTTATGCAGCAGTCTTAATATTATAATGTATCTATTGGATATTGCGACTAACTGGGAATTAATCGTCTTTTTATTTTGAGACAAATATAACCTAACGAGACAAATATAACCTAACCTACAAAACGTAATTACAAATGTTAATATAATCAAATAAAAAACACGTAGAGATGTAAAAGAAGTTCAATCGTGTTAATTAATTTGTATTTTTTTATATGAAGGATTTTATATTTTAAAATTCTATTTATAAATTTATATATTTTAATTTTACTAAGAAAAATTTTATTAAAATTCAAGTGTCAAAGACTTATGCTCACAATTCCATCGCGATAATATTACTCTCCAGCAAAAGAAAAATAAAAAAATAAAGTTCACTGGGACCAGGTGGCAATTTTTTTTATACAGAATGTCGTGTCCGAAAGGATTCTTACGTACCTGCTATCATCCTGTCGTCGTCTTTCAGCCTCCATCAGCCTTTGCTTCTCGCGTTCCGCTGCCGCCCTCCTGGCCTCTTCGTCTTGTACCAAATTGGTCGGAATCGGTTGACTATCCTGCCGTCTTCTGTGCTCCAAAAGACGAGGGTCCTGATAGTAAGTCGGCCTCGTGACTTCCGGCTGTCTAGTTCTTCCAGCAGCTTCGTTCCTGGACCGTTCTTTCAGCATCTCTTGTCTCCTCCTTTCGGCCTGCAACTTCAGTGCCTCCAGTCGCTTCCTATCCTCCTCGTATCTTCTGGATTGCGCCTTTCTCGCCTCCTCCTCTCGTCTTCTTGCTTCCTCTCGCAGTCGTCTCTCCTCCTCCTCTCGCTGTCGCCTGGCGATAGGATCTTTCCGCCGCTCTTCCGCCTCGTACCTCTGTCGTCTATCTTCCAACATTCTCTCCGTTTCCTGCCGCTGTCTCTGTCTTACTTCTTCATGCCGATCGATATTGTACGTAGGAGCCGACGGGCCATGGTGCCTTTTCGCTCCTGAATCGGGATACCTGTCGGGATCGCGACGCCTAACTTCTTCGATCAACCTCCGCTCTTCGAACCAGTTACGATCCGTTACGCTCGATTGATTGCTTCTCGAAGGCACGCTCACCGGCTGGTTCCTCCTGATATAATCCTGCAACTTTCGCTCTTCCTCCTGCCTCCTACGTTGCTCTCTCGCGCGATATTCTTCGTCGTTTCTACTCGCGTTTACCCGCGGATCTCTGCTTTCTTCGGGTCTATAGCGCCGTCTCTTTTCCTCCGATTTGCGATCGGCAGGAGTGACGTTGATAGGTTGATTTCGCGCGATGTATTCCCGCAGCTTCTGCTCCCGTTGTCTCTCCTCTTCCCGCATGCGTCTTTCTTCATCTTGATCGCGTTGTCTGATATCGTTCGGATGGCCGGTACGATGTCCCATGCGCATCAAGTTTGATGGTGGCTGCTGTCGCCTTGTCTCGTCCTCTTCCCGCTGTCTCTTCTTCTCCAACCATTCTCTGCGACGTTCCTCCAGTCGTCTTCTATCGTCTTCGGAAAGATTCCTCGCGCGTTCTTCTTGACGTCGTCTTTCTTCTTCTTCCTTTCTTCTTCGCGCTTCTTGCTGCGATCTGTACTGTTCTTCTTTCTGCAACTGTCTTTGTCGTTCTTCCTCCCTCCTCCTTATCTCTTCATTGCGAAGCCTTTGTCTTCTCTCTTCGTTGCTCACAGGTGTTTCAGATTGCGATTTCCTCGCATTTTCCTCGTTCCATTTATTATGCGGTCTTTTCCTCGTTTCTTCTTCTTCCTGCAATCGTCGTCTTTGTTCCTCCTCTTCCCTAAGCCTCTTCCGCTCTTCCTCTTTTCGTCTGGCCATCTCTTGCATTCGATTTCGCTCTATTTCCTGTCTCTGTCTCTCCTCCATCTGTCGTCGTCGCGTCTCCTCGTCATCCATACGAGGTGTCGAGGTATGATCCATCCTGCTACGATACTTATGGTATTGCGTCTTTCGCATTTCGTCCCTTCTTCTCTCTTCCTCCTCCCATCTGCTCAGCGTATTTCGATCACCCTGTTGCATTCGTCGTAGTCGCTCTTCCTCTTCCCTTCGTTTCTGTTCGAGTAATTTCTCGTACTCCCGTCTGATACTATCGACATCGGGATTTATTCCACGATGCTGGTCACGTCGTTTGGCTACGTCTTGATGGTATCGCATCTCGTGCTGCCTGCGACGCTCATTCACGGTCTGTAATTCGTCGCTGGATACGACACCTTCGTTCTCGCCGAAGCCCCAATTGGCCGACCGCCTCGCACGTTTTCGCTTGCCCTTCTCGTCCTCAAGTCTCTCGGCCTGGGCGAGCCACAGTAACCCCCGATTCCTGATAGCATCGTTCGATGAAACCAACGCTCGTTTCGCTTTAGTTCCCCTCTTGATTTCGAGATCTGTCAATTTCTGTGACTTTTCCCGATCAATTACAAGTTCGCGGAAATTTTGTGGAATGGATTTACCCAAATCCCCTCGAATCGGTAACTTCTCCGGTCGTCTGGATTCGTCCAGATGATCGGAATTCAGATGGCTAGCGTCCATGTCGCCCCTGTTCGGCTTGTTCCCCTTTGTAACGGTCTCTAATTTCTTCAACTTGAACAGCTCGTCCATCTCTTCGTAGTTTTCTTCATCGTATGACAGATTGTAGTCGACATCGAGAGATATTGGCATTACGTCCAGTAGTACGGACGCCGGTACCATCCCTTTCTCCTCCTTGTCGGACGTATCTATCGATCTTTTTGCCTTGTGGGACGATGGCGACGCTTCTAGACCCTCGCATCCAACCTGTAGCTCCGGCACACCGCCAACGTCGAAGGCGTCTCTGTTGACCGAAGGTATCTCGGTTCGTTGCTCTTCGAAAAAGTTTGATTGCCTATGATGAACCCTCGGATCTATTGTTGTCGACTTGATTTCCGTCTTTAAATTCAAGTGACCCATCATTTTCTTCGGAGCTTTGTTCTTGTTTCTTGATGATAAATTGGTGGGGGGCGTGGTTGCGGTAAGCAGAGCCTTCTCTTTGGACAGGTCCAGCTTGTATATTTCCATTGAGCCCGGGCCTTGATCCTGGAACGTGTCGTCGGCCACAAAGGGGTCGTCCAAGGGGTCTGAACGAGGTACCATCGCTTCGCGCGAAAGCGTCTCCGGCATCTCGTAACCGTAATCGACTTTGTCGGCCGCGAATTCCGTAGTAGTGATATTTGGCAACCGCCTCTGCCAGCTTGAAAGGGAGTAGACTCGCTTTGACGAGACAATGTCCTTCAGTGGCTTCTCAAGTGAAAAATCTTGCTTGGCAAACTTGGCATTATGACGTAGAGCTTTTAATTCTAAAAAATATAATTGTGAGAATTTCGTTTGAATGAAATGTCTCGAAAATATAATTGCTTACGTCAAAATAGATAAGCATAATATATTTTCAATTTTTTAATGAACTATATATTTGTAAATATATATTTAAATAATTATTAATATACATATATTATCCTTTTAATTGTTTATGATGTATTTATTATATATTCATTTATAATAAAAAATTTTACGTACACAAAGAGATTTTTTTTATATAATGGATATAATTCAATAAATTCATAAATTATTATTATTTATTATTATTACTCAATTATATTATTCATAAATTATGTTTTTCGGTTGCCGCAATATGAAATTATTACATTGAAAAAAAATATTTAAATTTAAATCATTATAAAATTTATGACACAAATTAGGATATTACTCAGGAAAGATTAACTATTTTTATGAACACTCACAAAATTTCAATAAAGGTATAATTTCGATTTAATATATGGACGAGGGATTCTTCAAAAGATATTTAATAACGATTTTATGCTTGGTTAGAACTAATGTAGTTGCATGCTATAGCTACGTGAGTAATGCTGACGTCAATTTATGGCTCCGAAATTCTTGCATGCCGTTACAATGTAAAATTGTGTGCACATATGTGTGTATGTGTGTTACTCAAAAGATATAAATTTTCCATTATTCTCCTAAATAATCTTTATTGTGCTTTTTTTCATACTAGCAACGCGTACAGAAAATTTAATAATTATTACTTATTTTTAAATATATCATGTTTATTTTTTAATTAATCGCATTATTTACTTGCTCTTCTTTCTAAATATTTTTTTATTTTGAAAACTATATTTCTTTCTAAAATTAACAATGTAATATACGTTAATAAAAATATATTTTTGACACATATTTCCGACTTATAAAATACGAGCAGAAAAATGCATATGGAGTTTTATCATCATATCTGACATCACAAAAATATTAAATAATAATATTAAATATTTGGGATTAAAGGCATGTTAAAAATTCGAACTTTTAATAATCGTGGACGGTATTTGTTCATTATTGAAATTGCAGGAAGATAATGACTAAGAAAGTCTTAATTAATCCAGGAAAGCCAGGAAAAAGAAGGTAAACGGACTTCTATCGGTTAGATCGAGCTTCGACGCGACGCGTATATTTTGTCTCCATTAAACGACTCGACAGAATTAAATCGCTGACGTAACGGAAGCTAGTTGAAGTAGAGCACTATATATATCTATCTAGTAAGTAGAAACGAAAATGCCAAGTACAACACTCAATATAAATAATAAAATATTCAAAGCATATTTCTCTATTCAACATGTACCAGTTTATTGAAAGGCTAATAAAAATATATTTCATAATTTAAATAAATATTAATTGAGAGTCGCAATATATATTGCAAAGAAATATTATTTTCAGGAAAAATATTTAAGAATAAAGAAACAAAATATTAACAAAATTACTATATAAAAATGAAAATTTTTGCTTCGATATTTCCTTAAAATAACGAGGCAAAAAACATAAGCAAATTGATTATTTTGATAAAATAAAATTAATGTTTAAAAATAACATTATTACATATTTTTTTCGCATATTTAATCGTACAGAAGAGGAAAAAGAGATAAAAGGTTTATATTCTAATAATAAGCTCCTTTTAAAATATCCTCAAAATGACAATTTCATAATTTATCAAAATTTCATAATTTAAATAATCAATATTTAAATATTAATTGAGAGTGACAATATTTATTGCAGAGAAATATTATTTTCAGGAAAAATATTTAAGGATAAAGAAACAAAATATTAATAAAATTACTATATAAAAAGGAAAACTTTTGCTTGAATATTTTTTTAAAATAACGAAGTAAAAAATAATCAAATTGATTATTTTGATAAAATAAAATTAATGTTTAAAAGTAATATTATTACACATTTTTTCGAAGAAGAGATATAAATAAAAGGATTTATATCCTAATAATAAGCTCCTTCTGAACATCCTCAAAATGGCAATTTTGCATTCGACAAGCTCCTTGAATTAATAGCGGGACGCGTTATACAGTCCTTTATTCCACTCACAGCGGGACGTAATGCTATAAACTCTGACATACCCTCCGCGGAAATCGACCTTCGCGAGCCGATCCAAAGGTCGAGCGGTTGATCCTCGGCCGGTCTGTCGTGAACCCTCCAGTCTCGAGTCTGGTCTCGTTGAAGCTCAGCGTAGCGATGCGGGGACGCGGGGAAGTATTGATCGTTGGAGAGACGGAGGGCGACCGTTCCTCCTACCATACCCGCCACCGTGAACCAAACCGTGGCCAGAGCCACTGTCACCCGTGGCTGCATCCTGCAATCAAACGAAGGGTTTCCACGTTATTCCACTTCGGTCGAGCATTGTGACTTACTTGGCTTGCGTTAGTAGAGTCCCCTAATCTCTTCATCCGAATCAAAATGTCGCTCATATTTTTGATATTTTTAACATTTATGAATTTTGAAGAATTTCGATAGATTTAATTTATATGGGAAATTAAGTTCGCCCTTCAAGTAGGTAATAAATAGTTAATTTTTTTACTTAAAAGCTTGTTTAATAAAATCGTACAAAATTCTGTTCAGACCCAACAAAAATTGTCAACAAATTTTAATTACGTATATTCTGTGTAAAATTATCACAATGGATTTCTTATTTAATTTTAAGGTTTTTAATATTAGAAAGAAAAAGATATTAGCAATCCTTAGTCGTTTTGTCTGGTTTTAATAAATCAAATATATAAATAAATAAATTGAAAATTATAAATTTTTTGAAGAAATTATAAAAAATTTTTTGCAAAAATTGTAGAAAAATTATATGTTTTGTAGAAAAATAAAATAATCATGATAACATGTTACATAGCGTTAAATGAAGAAATTAAAAACGTCAAGAACTAAGAAAAAGCGCACGCAAAAAAAAAAAAACAGAAAAAGAGAAGAAAGAGGAAGAAAATAACATTATGCAGTATCAATAATTTTAATTACTTTTAAAATAATTATTAATATATTAAGTTTTTTAAATCAAATATTTTCTCGATGAAAAAAACAAAATATTTTTTTTTATCAATAATATATATTTGAATATATTAAGTTTTTATATTAATTATTTAATCGAAAATTGCAATAAGAGTTTATAATGTGAAATCAAAACAGAGATTATGTTATATGAAATATTATATATTTTTAATAATATTAAGAGATTAAAAAAAAAGAAGATTTATATATCAAAATAAGAACGAAATTTTAATATCGAAAGAAGTTGATCTGACTCTCCAATATATTAATATATTATATTAATATATTAAAAAATATATTAAATATATTAAAATAGATATATTAAACAATATATTAAAAATTGATTTATTATGATATTAAATTGAAAATTGAAGTCAAAGAAATAGGAAACAAAATTCTGATTCGGGAAACTTTTAATATACATATATGAGATCTTGTGTTTTTTTTTATATAGAAGAGATTCTTTGATATAATATAATATAATAAGAGAAAAACCATTGAATGCTAAAACTATATCATCGAAAAAAAGGATATTAATATTTTTCGTAATAAAAATTAATATTTTACAAAAACAATCTTATTTTAATTTATATACATAAATTATTTTTTAAAAGACAGATTTTTTTTTTCATAAAATAGATCGAAAAATAGATGGTGGAACGAATTCCAAGGATCTTATACATTCAAAGTTAAGCAAGCATGCACACATCAAACAATGCCATTCTCAGAATCTACCGCGCGAAAAGTTAACATGTATATTCCTCTTTTATTCACTACAACAATCATCTACTACGCGAATCTTGTTCCCCAAAAAGAAAGTCAGTCCAGCACTCTTTGAAAATCTCAAACAACCACCTATCGTCACTCTGTCCGCTACTCCAGCATCCTTCAAAGGATCGATCCGTCGCTTTGAAAGATGAAAGCAGGTACGGGACAGCCTATATCAGCCTACCGTGCAACTCTCGAACGACACTCGAAGTAACCCTCTCGTCTCTCTTCGATTTCCGGATCCAGCTCCTCCCACACGCGAATCTGCCAGCACTTTGCGAGTGACACTTGGTGCCCCTCTCTTTCTCTCTCTCTCCCTCTTTCACTCAAAATGAGGAAATAAACGGAGAGGAAGAGGAAGATACAGAGAGATCGATATCAACAGCGGATCGAGTGATCTTGACACACTGCCCGCATCAGGCCGAAGTAGCTAAACTTAATATCGTGGCGAAGGAGAAGGCGAGGAAGGCTATACTCGCGTGTGGAATCAACTCTCGTGTCTGCACGATGCGCCAATTGACTTCCGCCAACTGACGTCACGTTTCTCTTTCTCCCTCTTTCTCTCTCTCTCTCTCTCTCTCTCTCTCTCTCTTTTTTTTCTTTTTCTTTGTTTGACGGCCCAGTTGGCCGAAAGATCAGCGGTAATTTTGACCAATCGTGACTAAAGACTGTCGAGTAAGAAAGTGACGTGAAAAGAATTGCGAAAATCTGAGATGTATCCGCGCAAGATTTGTATTTATAATTTTTGTTCTGATATAATGGTTTAAATGAAAGATGTCATGTGTGGAAAGTACAGGTAAATAAGTTTCGTTAGAACAGGAATTTAGTTAAACTTTCGACTTTCTACTGATAATGATATGAATCACTAAGACTGTAATGCAAGTTTAAGTCATATTTAAATAAACACTTAAAAGAAAGTATTTTAAAGATTTGAATTTTTTATCGTTTTATTACTTAATTCCATTTGTAAAAAAATTGTTAATGAAAATAAAGAGGAAAAAATAATAGTTATCTGTTATTATAGAGCATAGCATTTCGATGAGAGAGAAATTTAAAAAATTATTAAAGAAATTATTTTTTAAATGCAAAATTTTAAGACTACATATATATATATGTATATACATATAGTATAATTATCATATAGTAGAACTATTTTAAGGATGTTTTGGCTGTACAATAGTAGCAAAAAACTGTCAAAATTAAAAAAAAATATATATTTCTTATATTTATATTGTTTGAAAAATTAAATAAATAAATTCGGATTATAAAAAGGATTAAAATAATACACAAAATAATATGGTTTTTAATATTTTCGTAAAAGAAAATAATTGTAGTTAATATTTTTCCTAATTTATAAAACTAATAACAAAAACTTTTGATCGTGAATATCTCTAAAATCAACTGCAAGAAACTAAAAAAAAAACAAAAAAAAAAAACAAGTAATTTGCAGAAAGAAATAGACAGATAATATTTTTCGTAAATAACTTTTAAACGAGTAAGTGGATCTAAATCAAGATTTGCACAAATACTTATTAGAATTTTTTTAATATATATTTCATTACAATGTTTTTTTTTTTTTTTTTTTTTTTTTTTTTTTTTTCAAATTTGTGAAGAAGTGCTACAACACGCAATTTTCCATAAAAATCAATATTCACTTTTCATTTAAATAATTCCCGTTAAGTGAATTGTGCTTATGTTTTGCACAGATACTCAGAAAAAAATAAAGAATAATCAACAAAATTTTCATGCTTTTGTCAATATTTTGACACATACATCCTCAAGCGAAACTTTTATTCCTATGAGATATCGAAATGCCTTTACCTTAATTTGGATGAATAATAAAATCGAGAATCTTTTTAGAAAGTGCTTTGTTTAAAAGTATAACGAGGAATTGTATTGAGCGGTTTAGATTTTGTCATGGCTGCCAGCTATATCATTAGGACAAGTTATTCTTAGCTACTCATTTCGCGTCTATCATCTAACAATCTAACTAAAGGAAGCGCGGTTGATCGGACGCTTTATAGACTCGACACACTCACATCATCAGGAAGTCAATCCGATTTTTTTTCTTTCTCCTATTCAAAGATCAACCAGCCAGATCTTGCGCGCCACATGTTTCATTATTTAGGATAACGTATATATTTTTTTTCCAATCATGCAGATATTTCGGATCGCTCGTGTATTGAAAATTTACGGGATTCTTTTTTTCTGGTTATATACCGTATCTTGACGGTAGAGCTATTAAGCCAACTTAAGTGAGAGGAATGCGATTTCAAGCAAGAACGCGTGATACATTCTCGAGCACGCAAACGAGAAAATATCCGGAGGAGTGGGAGGGAGAGAGACCGATGAATAAGGATTTATTCGCCGCCACGAGCGAATACTTGCGATTTAACGGCAGAATGAATTATTCGCGACGATATAGCGATATATATATATATAATTGTGAT
>JBCEZX010000028.1:1235574-1247983 GCA_039654345.1 Cataglyphis cursor | reverse complement strand
CACAGTAATCAGACGATCGTCAACTCGCAAATAACTCGATTGAAATAATAAATACACTTTCGTAATTACTAGACTCCATCATTCCAGCGCTAATCCATTTCCTTCACATCTGGGAGGCCCGGAAATGCCGCTAGCAAATTACTTCCTGATCCAAAGGCTTCCTCTTCGTACTCGATTTGGGAATCGCTAATACGATCTTACGTCAATTTTGCATACTAAAATATTATTTAAGATATTTTTAGGAAAACATAAAAATTAATGATACATATATATCGTAATTTATTCCATGTTTAATTAGAATTATATAACATCCTAGACTTTTTCTGATAAAAAAAAAAAAAATAACGCGGTTAAATTTTTAATGACCCTTGTCGAGAACAATTGAACTCGTGCAAATTGCATTTTGCATCGCCATCGATCGATTAGCGCTAATTGAGGGAAAGCTACAATCGGGCAAAAAGTGTCACCTCATTAACGCGAGCGCCCGCATCGTCGCTGATCAGCGGGCTCTTCGCACCGCTAAATGCGATTACTTATTAATGCCGAGTGATTTGTGTTGGCTGTGCTCTTCAGGATAGCATTACATGGCACAGAGTAATGATCTGAATATAATTATGAAAATCATCAGGCAAATAAAGAATCGCGGTTTCATTCTCGATTACATTTTCTTCGCGTTTTTTGAAACATTTGCCAGACCGTGTTCTGTCAGATTAATCTTAATTCCTCTCTTCTTTTATCATCGAGAGACAGATAATATAAAAAAAGAGACAGACGAATTATTTTAATGTATTATAATTATAATAATGAGAAAGAGAGAGAGAGATATTTTAAATATTAAAATAAAAATTGCGTAGTTTTAATAATAATTATTACATTAAATAATATCTAAATTATACACAAATATGAGATATAAAAAAATACAAAGATTAAATGTTTAAAAAATAAATTATTATAAATTTATTATAATAAATTATTAAAAATTATACAAAATATCAAATATTATAAAAAATACACAAATATTATATTAAAATATCAAGATTGAAAATATTAATGAAGATTACTTGTCTCGTGAAAATTGGTGACGCATGTAAGATTTTTTAATAAATGTATATCATAGTGAAAGGCCATCTCGATCTCGCTTAGTAATCGATAATTGAAAAATGAATTATGCGGAGGTCTTCTCCGCGAAAGTCTTCGCCGCTTCTCTTGATTTCCCTCAAAGGTTTTAATATCCGCCGTAGTAATTTTTTGCTATAAAAATCGCACGAAGGGAGACATCTTCTCTTGTACGATATCTTGTACAATAATGCGACGATAATTGACTAAAATCAGCTGCATTTGCTACTTGATTGTTGTGGATAAACCAACACAAAACATGATTCTCTGTCGGAGCTTCACTATTCTTACTCTCAAATGGCCACTTTTCCCTGCAGAAAGAGAGAGAGAGAGAGAGAGAGAGAGAGAGAGAGAGAGAGAGAGAGAGAGAGAGACGACGCTTTAATTCTAGATAAACTATCAGCAAATTGCATGGAAAATAGAAGAGACGCGCTTAGAAAGAGAGAGAGAGAGAGGGAGAGGAAAAGTTTTATTGTACCTTAGAGTGCGAGAGAGATGGAGAATGGCACAATCTGGATACGCCTGATGAGATTCTATTCTTATCCCGCAAGAAGTTATATTAAACGTCAATAGTACTTCTGTCATTAGAGGTATTATTCTCTCAAATATTATATACTGCGACAGATTTGCACACTGTAATCCGTTCGGGCCGCAGATCGATTCATAGTACCTACCGCTCGCTAAAATTCTTTGTCTTCTTTTGTAATAATAATTACTTTTCTTTTATGCAATGATTACTTCTTTGTCTTACCATCGTTACCTCTCTCTCTCTCTCTCTCTCTCTCTCTCTCTCTCTCTCTCTCTCTTTCATTTTTTTCTCTTCATTTCTTGAATATTAATTAAAATATTTTCTCTGTTATCAGAGGGTGGATAATAAAATTTTCATATACAATCCGGATTTGTAATTATTAATTAAATAGTGTGTTAATAAACGAGTGCTCCTTCTCAGTCGAATAATTAAAGACTCGGCACATATATGGCAATAATTATTTTATGAGATTAGTCGCGTGCGACGCGTTTTCAAATCGATTCTAAAATACAAGAGAAGTCGAAAGAGAAAAAAAAAAAAAAAAATAAAAAAAAATAAAAAATTGCAAGATTCGACTTAGGCCTTGAAAGGTGATTCTAAAATTAAATCCGTACTTTACGATATCATTCGGGGAACACGAATATATTCAGGGCGAATGTGGGGCAGAGGTCACGCGGCGTTGATGCGAAGATTGGGCAGAAATTTACAGCACGATTAATAAATTAACATGACATTAGTATCGGAAACTGGCAGGCAGGCAAGTAGGCAGGCAGGCAGGCAGACAGCGTCACCTCCGAGCCGAAAGTGTCGAGCGGCTTTATCACGTTAGTCGCGAGCGAGCGAGCAAAATAATTAGAACGGGGCGCCCCGGTACATAAGCGTTACGGAGTGGACTATTTCAAACTAAACGGATAATCCCCGCGGGCATTAATCGTCGCCCCCCTGCCCCCCTCCCCCCTCTTCGCCAACCCATCGGTGGATGTCGGGCCCCGAAGTGTCACGGCGAAGATCAGCAATGACTTGCGATTTCTTCGAAATATCGCGTCGGCCTTAATCGGTGTCCTCCTCGCTCCTCTTCCCGCCTATAGATCGAGACGTAACTGTCAATAAATGCCGATCTCTGCCTTGCAATGTGCGCCTTGATCTTCGTGTTTAACTCGAAACTTGATGATATAAAGTAACCATAGACGATATCATATGTGAAAAAAATTTATATTTTTTGATTATATTCTTAAGATTCATATAAAGTGCAAAGATGTGAATTTATTTCATATTTATATATTTTTATGAGCACTATAATTTTGTATTTTTCTGAATTTATAGTTTATATATATATTTTTTTTATATTTATAGAGTTTATATATTTTTATATGTAAATTGTATTTAATTTTTTATTAAAATACTTGTTATTATATATAATATATTTTGTTATATTATATTTTGTTATATTATATTTCGTTATATTATATATATAATTTTTAATTATATAATCTTTCTTTAAAAGGGATACAGAATTTATTTTTAAGCAGAGAAAAATTTTTATACTTGGCATTTCAAACTCTATAAACAAGAAAATAAAATAACAAAAAAATAATTTATTATTTTTAAAATAATTATTATTTTAATATCTAGCAATGTGTATTTATTTAAATGGATATAATTTTCTAATTATTAATTTTATAAGAGAGATCGTTATATTTTACTTTGCACTCTTATAATCTCTTATAAGTAGCATAAAAATTATTTATATAAATTATATATGCAAAAACGTGGCGAATCGTGCGAAAAAGAGACGGACGAGAAATTGCACGATAACAGGCAAATGCACGGCAATTACATTTTTGCTCGATGTAATTTTTATCACGCTCTTAAAAACTCCCCATTGAACGGAAAGTATCATTTGTTTGCCGAACACTCCACTTTTACGTTTCCCATGACGAAGCAAGGTGCGCCGCTCTTCGACTGTTATCAATGGCTAATTGCATTAATCTCTAATTACTTTAATGCGCGATAAGGTTGAATGCTCTTCGCCGTCGTACCGGCGCATCGAATTAGAACAGCGCAGTTAAGTCTGTCGATCAATCGTATATACGCATTATATTGTATATATTGTCGCTAAAAATAAAACATTTGAGTTATCAAAGCTAAAGAGAAATATTATCGTTCCGTTAAAGATGTTTTGACTGTACAATAGTAGCAAAAAGTTGTAAATATTGTTTATACTGTTTGAAAAATCAAATAAATAAATCGGGATTATAAAAAGAATTAAAATATCACAATATAATATGATTTTTTATGTCCTCGTAAAAAAAATAGTAATTAATATTTTTTTTAATTTATGACAAAAACTTTTAATCGTAAATATCTCCTGAAATCAATTGCAAGAAACAAAAAAAATAAGTAATTTGCAAAAAGAGAGAAATAATATTTTTCTACAATTTTTAGTAACTTTTAAACAAGTAAGTGGATCTAAATCAAAATTTTGCATAAATATTTATTAGAGTTTTCTTAATATACGTGAAAATTTTTATTTTATTGTTGTAATGTTTTTTCCTTGTCAAATTTGCCAGTAAAAGTGCTACAATACATAATTTTCCATAAAAATCAATAGTAACTTTAAACTTAAATAATTTTCAAACCCTTAAAAGAATTGTGCTCAAGTTTTGTATAAATATTCAGAAGAAATAATAGAATAGCCTGTGAAATTTTCATGCATTTGTCAATATTTTGAAATATACATCCTTAAAAATACATCACTCTGCTTGTCAAATATATATTAGGCAAAATAAATACTTATTACTCATATATTTGTCTAGGATAATTTTATATATATTTTGTATGTATAATTGCTGAAAATTGAAATATGAGCAAACTAAATTATTATATATAAATGTTTATAAATTTATTGGGACTGTAAAAATAGTTGTAATTAATATTTTTTTTAATTTATGACAAAAACTTTTGATCGTGAATGTCTCCTGAAATCAATTGCAAGAAACAAAAAAAAATAAGTAATTTGCAAAAAGAGAAAAATAATATTTTTCTACAATTTTTAGTAACTTTTAAACAAGTAAGTGGATCTAAATCAAAATTTTGCATAAATATTTATTAGAGTTTTCTTAATATACGTGAAAATTTTTATTTTATTGTTGTAATGTTTTTTCCTTGTCAAATTTGCCAGTAAAAGTGCTACAATACATAATTTTCCATAAAAATCAATAGTAACTTTAAACTTAAATAATTTTCAAACCCTTAAAAGAATTGTGCTCAAGTTTTGTATAAATATTCAGAAGAAATAATAGAATAGCCTGTGAAATTTTCATGCATTTGTCAATATTTTGAAATATACATCCTTAAAAATACATCACTCTGCTTGTCAAATATATATTAGGCAAAATAAATACTTATTACTCATATATTTGTCTAGGATCTTTCGAGGTCTAATTTTATATATATTTTGTATGTATATATAATTGTTGAAAATTGAAAAATGAGCAAACTAAATTATTAAATATAAATTGTTTATAAATTTATTGAGACTGCAATAATAGTTGTAATTATAGTAATAAATTCAATAAAATATAAAAGCAATTGAAAAAAGAAAATGGGAAAAATATAAATAGAGAGGAAAAAAATAAAATATATATAAAATGAAATTTACTTTTTCGCTTGTGCAATAACTGTCGAATATAAATTTTATTTATTAAATGAATCTGCTAATAGAACATCCTGCTGTGAATATATTGATTTAAATCAGTCAGCGGAGTGCAAATTTGCGTACAAATTACGCTGACGTTTCGATGTCGCGAAAACGAACGAACGATCGTTGTTTATATAATATTGCGCATACAGCTGATCCAACTTCGATAACTAATTTTGTTATGTAACAACCGCGGAATTTGCCATTTTACTCGATTCCTCGTCACGGGCAAGAATCTGTGATTACGGTTCCGTTTGATTACTTTTTTTTTCATCGATATTTCCGATATTTTGGGAAATTGACTTTGTAACTGGCACCGATAATAGCGGAAACACATTAATGCTTTGCATTAATTGATCAAATATTTTAACAAGGCATTACAGTACCAATTATCAATTTGAAAATATATATAGAACTTATGTTAATTAATTTTTTTCTAATGTATTATAAATTAATATACTTTTTTATCGAATGAAATTAATGGGCATTTAAAAAATTGACTCGTCCGTAAATCCGTTCCTTTTGTCAAGAGAATTCAATCAATTTCCTATAGATATTTGCAAATTAAATAAAAAATCAGATACATTGCCGACGCATCCTGTAGTAGAAAGGAGATATCCATTAATATATTAAAACGCGCTTCGAAATGTCAATGCATTCATGCTTTGCGTCATTCAAACTTTCGTCACTTTAGTCCATTCAAATTTACCGTAATAAGAATTTTCTATTTTTCCGAATATTCTATCATTTTGCGAGGAACTCAACAAGGCTTTTGCAAGGCAATGTAAGACAGCATTGAAATCGGATTCACGAATCAGCTTGCTGGATCGCCCGAAGAATTCATTCGCCCGTATAACGCATAATGCGGCTACATTCCCATCGGGATTACGCGGATTCCACCGTTTCGGAACGCTCGAGCTACCAACACCCGTCACGATTCTCCCGATGATTTCAAATTCTAGAGAAAGGTGAGAACCTAAAACCACAACGGAAATATACGCACGATAAGATACAACTGCCGTACAAATAGCCGCCATTTCTCCTCTGATTCGGAAATCTTTATTTTTTTTTTTTTTTTTTTTTATTTCCTTATAGAGGAAGCTTTGCTTTTGTTTAAAAAATTTTTTTATTTTTCAATTTTTGATGTCAATGTGTTCAGAATGTTCTAAAACGTCGATAACATATTTTTAAATTTTCTTTATTTGACTGGAGTATCGTTAAAGGTTGGTTGGTATTGTACTTAGGATCGGTGAAGGGATTTATTTTTTATAAAATTTTGAATTTTTCAAAAAAAGGTTACTCTAACTTCCTCAAATTTTGAGATATCAAGCTGAATATTTTTATGAATAAAATATCATTAAATAAAAGATGATTGAATTTGGACGTATTTGTAATTACGATTACTGATATTGTGGAGGAAAAAAAATAAAATTATAAGGCAGCAATGGCAAGTTTCTAATTTGCATAATTTTTTACTTGTTTTTTTAGTGCAACCAACAAAGGGAACAATTAAAATATATCTTAAAATATTAAGGTGTTGCAAAAGTATATTTAAATGCGTTTTGTAATCGAAAAATGTATTTATAATTTGTTGAACAAAGATATTCTTATACATATTTTTATTGGGAAAATTATTTTTATTTTATTTTCTGTAAGGATTATTGAATAATTTTAATTAAAACATATCTGATAAAATTGTTGATTCATTTTGCGTCTGTGGCTGGAATTTTCCCAAACATAAATTAATTGCTTGCGGACAATCAGAAGGAATTACACGACCAAACACAGCGACGTCCGTGGAGGTTCACGGCCGTGTCGAATGTTAATATCGCTGTAATCGAGATCGTTTAAATACTTATTATCATGCGCGCTCTCGTCGATTTTATTGCGTTAACGATATACGATATTGTGATATACGGACATTAGTCTATTAAAAATTCGTGTTTAAGTCATTGGGCTATATTGCCGCCACCATTAAATTATTCTCGATTTGTCAGAATTAATGGACGTCGCTGTCTCGCTTCATTTGAATCATATGGAAATGTCAAGAACTCAAATTTTGCAGGCTAACGAGAACCGAGAATATTACGTAAGACTGTCAATATATTTGACTTGAAAGAATGGTCTCTTCGGTCAATTCATATTTAGAGAATAAAATTTTTAATCTTATATAGAGTGGTTTATAAGTCGTGACAATAATTAACCAGTATGATCTCAAGCAATACTTCTCTCTCTCTCTCTCTCTCTCTGTCTCTGTTTATACTTTGGCAACGCGCATTAATAACGAAGCTACAATCCGGTTAAATGTGTTAATTAAGAACGGAGAACTTAGATAAGCCTGTGAGGGATGTTGCGCAGAACTTCAAATTAGTTCGTTACTCGTCTAGTGAGTTTTAAACGAAAAACATCTTAATCCGAGGTCACCGTGTAAAGAGTTACCACCAGAAAATAACATTTCGCCTTACGTACCTTTCTTCGTCCTTTGAAAAAGAAATTGCGAAAGTATCTTTCTTATCAATGCTTATTATTTTTATTTAGTATATTTTGATAAATCCAGAGTATCTACCTTCCGGAAAAATATGGAGAACCTTGGAATTTTTAGAGAATTTCTCTACTTGGAGAAATCAGGAAATTTTCATGGAATTAAAAAAAAAAAATTCTTTCCTTAATAATTTTGCTTTCATACTGTAGTCTACATGTATGTTTAAAATGTACTATATAAATATATATTTATATATTCAGTGTCTTAATGAAATATTGAATATACAATACATATTCTTTACTTCAATTTTTAGTGATAAAAAATGAAAATATATTATGCAAATTAAAAATTTTTTTCCCTTAACGAAAACTATTCAGTCTTTTTTTCAGTACATTCATAAATTTAATATTTGAAATTTAAGTGGCTTTGTTTTTTTTTTATATATAAGTGAAAAGCATTAGAAAACGCGTACAATAAAAAGCCTTATTTTTGGAAATTGCATCAAAAAATCTTTAAAATATTTTCTTTATCTGGAATTAAAAAAAAAAAAAAAATATCTGATCGGGGAATTTTCAGGGATTTTTCTTTCTACAAAATTTGAGTAGACACCCTGTAATAATTCCTGCTTAACTTAATTAATGGAGAACTCGAGTGCTACGCGCAGGATCGCTTCGCTCTCTGAAATGCAATACCAGGTGGAAACAACCAGATCCGAGGTAAAATCTGATACCTTAGAATTCTCGTGGGGAGTAACCGAAATTGCATACCGGTGAGCGACATCGTCTAATAACGATCGTATTCTACTAATCGGCATCGCGACGGTAAACACGGAACGTCATTAGAATAGCGGGTCACTGTGTATAAGCGATCGCGCTAACAATATCGCGAGCGATCCGCGACAGTTACCGTTATAGCGTGACGTTTTGCCGGGTCACGTGAGTTTAACATTTAACGCCGCTTTGCACGCAAATCGCGCGGGTTTTTACGATAACGAGACTTTCTTTGATAGCGTTTAGGGAGAAAGAGGCTCTCCCCTACCGTTTTATTTCTACGGAAATCGCTTAGTCGTTCCGGCTTTGTAATTACATTGAACGCGTGTTCGTGCAATGTCAACGTTCACTCTAAGAGTGCATAGGACGGGTATTAAAAAAGAAAAAGAAATTTCTTTGATAATAAATTTTTTAACGGAATCAAAATTGATTTTTCCACAATGAAAAATATTAATAATATAATATATCTCTTTTTAAATTTTTATCTGATTGAGACTTTTCACTTGAAGAATATTTATTTTTTTTTTCTAAGTAGAATATATATTTTTAATAACTAAAAGGAGAGATGTCTTTTCTTTTGACGAGATTGCAAAGATAAAAATTGATAGATGAAGAAGATGGAATTTCCAACGACGCTATCCCTGGGTTTTTCCAGCCAACAAATTATTTGATATGCGTTTTTAATCAATTATGCAAATTCGATATTCATTTGCACGTGACAAAGTAACGTAGTATGTCCAATGCATCGACTATTCAATTATTATATAATATTTAATTCTTTACAATCGTATCGCAGTTTGCAAATTATATTTATTACGGTGTATTGTAAAGAAAGTTGTGCAACTGCTATGAGAATTTTATAGCAATACGTACTTTACATTTAGAGTTTGAGAACAACAACGTCGGTGAGAATTTACAATGAAGTCGAGCGATGCGATGTTTCTTTTTGTCTGCATTGTTACCGAGTAATGAAAGGATAAAAGATAATATTGTCAATATTATTGGACTTGAGAACGAACGAAAAGGGAAACAGGAAAACAGGAATACAATCGTCGTGCAGTTAAGGTTGTGTCAGAAACATTGACAAAAGCATGAAAATTTCGTAGATTGTTCTACTATTTCTTCTGAGCCTCTATGCAAAATCTGAACACAATTTTCTTAATAATTTGGAAATTATTTAAGTTTGAAGTTATGTACTATTGATTCTTATGGAAAATCGCGCATTGTAAATTACACTTATTGATAAATTTGACAAAGAAAAAATATTAGCGACAAAATCAAAATTTTCATATTAAGAAAACTAATAAATTTGTGCAAAACTTGATTTAGATCCACTTACTTGTTTAAAATAAAAAATATTCACAAAAAATTGTAGAATAAAAATTGTATAATATAATTTATTTATTAAAAATATTATAGAAAAATATTATCTTTCTCTTTCTCTCTTTCTGCAAATTACTCATTTTTCTTTGTTCTTTGCAGTTGATTTCAGGGACTATTCACGCTCAAAAATTTTTGTCATAAAAATATTAATTAACAATTATTTAGGAAAAATATTAATTAAATAACAACTATTTTCTTTTACGAAGACGTTAAAAACCATATTTTTTATAAGACTTTAATTCTTTTTATAATCCAGATTTATTTATTTGATTTTTTTAAACAGTATAAATGTAAGAAATGTTTTTGTTTTAATTTTGACAGTTTTTTGTTATTTTTGTACAGCTAAAAACATCCTTAAATTCAATTTATATTCTGTGAAAAAAAAATGCAAAATTTAATTACGTTGTAATTATGTCTTTTATATGCGATTTTTATGTAAATTATATAATATTCTATGTGATCTAATTCTGAAAAATATTTATTTTAAAATTTATTTTTATTAATTTATTTTAACTATCTGCTTCCTCTCTCTAATCCAGATATAATCTTTTACAGTAATATAATGTCGCTTATTTTATTTATCTTACGTCTGCGTTTAATATCCACCCTATATTACTTATAAAATTACTAGTAGCATAAAAACAGATATGCTGATATTATTTTTCAAAATTCGAAGTTACAAAGTTTTTAATTGCCTATTTTTATTAATTCTGCAAAATATAATTAAATATAATAATTTTAGAAAGAAATGTACGAGCAGTACATTTAATTATACTTTTATCATAATTAATTACAAACAAAATGCAATGCAATAGCCGTTAATCTTGCTATTGTTTAGCGCTTCTCTTGCATTTAAGATGCGATGCAATTACACGATCGAGAACAGACGCAAAAGGATAAAGCAGTACGTTACAAACTGCACCACAAACACTAGGATTGAAACTTCCACCCGGTGTATAATCAGCGCTATAAGATCATCTGGGATTTCCATCAAAAGAGTCTATAACGAGTATTTTAAACGTTTATGAGTGTTCATCCCGTTTGAAAGCGACGTCTTTTTATTGTTCTTTTTATTGTTAATAAAGGAAAATCGCGCTGAAGACTTTGCAATGACGTATCACGAGATAGATGGAACAGTGCTATCATTTAATATAAAAAAATCTTAATCTGTTTTATCTATTTTATTTACGAAATATTTTAAACTAATATATATATATATATATATATATATATATATTTATTGAAGAATAAAATTAGAAGCAAAACAAAATCGGAACACCGTAAGTTCAAATATGCAAAAATTTATTTATGGTAGGCCATAAAATTCGAAATCATATGAGATAAAAACTTTTGTTTTAATTTTATAAAATGTGTATCAATATATTTGAAATGTAAAAAAAAATTTTAATAAAATTTTAAATTTTAATAATTGCAGATTAAAATTTAAGATTAAAAGATAGTTCTGCACATGTTACATTAATGGATCAATTCTTATAACATTTGCAAGATAACTCATTATCCCTATTTCTTGGCTAAGAAAATTTATATCATGACCTCTGCTCGTGGCAATTTTTAATTTATAACTGTGAATACTTTGCTAATGAAGTTTCCTGTTTGAATAACGTCTACTTCAAACTACTCAGAAGCAGAGTTTACGCGCCCTCCCCGCGAGAACTCTGTACAATCTTCAATACCGGATATCTCTTTAATAAATAAGTCAATAAAGTACTTGCCGAGGCAAAGATTATTTTTTTTTTTTTTTTTTTAGAAGAAATTTTCAAGAGAATTATCTTGCAGTTCTTGAATATATCGCATTAATTGCATTTCAAACTGGAATTTTTAATTGAAAAATAAATATTATAACGATATATTGTGCCTGGAATTGCGGCGAAATGTGGCGTAGTTTTCCAATTAAAAAAAATAATATCCAACGACACATGAGAAATCATGGCTTTGGATTTACTTTTAATTAACAGACGCCTTAATGAGGCCCTGAATTATCGGACACCTCGGTAGTAACGCGTGTCCGTAGGATCGCCGGATATATTGTTCTCGGGGTAATCGGCTTTGTGTCGTCCTTCCTGTGTCAGGTGGACTGATTTATGACGCTTAAACCGTATCGAACGGCTCGCTGCAACGTCCAATTTGTAGTCCATGCGGTGACAATTTTGCGAGTTATGTCTTTCCCAGTTATGTAAGGCAAACGGCGCACAATTGCTAATATTACTAAACGATAAGAAATATAACACAAATACGTGATGATGGCCATTTATTTCATATTTATCATTTTCAAACGAGCAGATATTTTGATCGATACCTAACCTAACCTAACCTAACCTAACCTATATAAGATAACATATATATAAGACATAACCTATATAAGACATAAGATTTGAGTGACTTTTCTCTCTCTCTCTCTCTCTCTCTCT
>JBCEZX010000028.1:1224665-1235474 GCA_039654345.1 Cataglyphis cursor | reverse complement strand
TCTCTCTCTCTCTCTCTCTCTCTCTTTCTCTTGCTGGTAAAAGGAAAAATATTATTTAAAAAAAGTGCATTTGAAGTTATATTAAATAAATTGTATATAAATTTAATTTTATCCTTTCGCCCTTTTACAAAATGCATTTTTTATTAAATATATTTACATGTGCATACGTCCCCACGATTTAAACAGCGATTAGAGAGCTTCATGGTGATGATAATGTGCGTTTTGGAAGCGGGCAGCCAAAGAGTCAACAACTCGAATTCGCAAAGGAAGAGCGAAATTGCGTTCGTTATATCGGCGTTTTACGTAAATCGTTAATATAAAGCGGCGTTCGTATCTTTTTAACGATGTGCAACGATTTACTGCGTCGACAAATTATATCGCGCCGGTATTTTCGACTCGCGATGAACGCGACCGATTATCTCCATAATTCAAATGTGACGTATCGACATAATGTCGTGCGCATTCGTTACGTTTTCACGCGGATGCGAGGGAAGAAAGCGAGCGGAGTAGAATTGCGGAAAAAAAGAACGCGCATTTTTAATTCCGCTTTGCATCAATTTCGCGATACACTTCGACTGCGAGTATCCATCAATTTGGAAATATCGAGTGAACAAATTTATTACAAATCTGAAAATAGCTTTATCAGATATTTGATGCTAAATTAGCAGCGTTGAAAAAATTGCCTTCACAAAAATTATAACACGTACGAGAAATAATAAAATACATATACAGGGTGGGCCACGTTCAAAAGACACACAAATAATTGTTTAAAAAAATACATTGTAAATAAGTACATATTTTTTTTTAAACAATTATTTTTTTATATCAATATTGATTTGTTTCTCATTATTTGGTACAAAAATGTACTACGGTAAGATTATCGAAAAGTAAATATTTTACGAGATATTTTATTTTTTAGATCAAAATATGTCAGATTAAGATATAAAATAACTCGAAAAGTACTTAAAAAAAATATCTTATTAGAGTGTTTTGAAAAAGTCTTAAAAAGAGATAAGAATATAAAAAATAGGAGGTTTTATACAAAAAAAGATTAAGTTAACCTTGAAATAACCTTTAGACTTTGATCCAAGGTCAAATGAAGATCACCATCAGATAACTCCTTCAACAAAAAACTGCTTTTGTTTCAAAAATTTTTGTCTTAAACTTAGAAACCCTTGAAATATTTCAATGGATTAATTAAAATGACCCACCCTGTATAAAATAAAAATAAATAATTTTTACAATGTTAAATAAAATAGAGAACGTGAGAGAAAATATAAAGTAAAATAAAATACTAATATATCAAGGTGAGATAAAAGACTGAAGAATTCCTTCCCCACATCTCTTCTTCAAAAGCTGTTTTTCTAAATTTTTCAATCTTGGGATGCTCAGAATCCCGCACACCATATAGCGATAAATAATTCTGAAAGCCTTGCAAATTCCTGTCGATTCGTAGCACACGCGACGTGAAATCGAAGGAAATAGCCTTGTGAGGTAAGAAAGAGGTGAAACGCTCGGTATTCCATTTATGTGAGAAAAAGTCATTCGCACTCGCGCGTACACACATTTTTTTTTCTCCTTTATATATATATATATATATATATATATATATATATATATATATATATGAAATAAACTTACGAGGGGCGATTTTTATTCGGAGTCGGTGTGCTCGCCTGTGTCGGTGCGCTCGCTCGTCTATTCATTCCTCCTGACGAATACAATTTTAACGGCGTAATGCAATGTGGCCACCGAAGTCCAGTTAATTAATTGAAAAAGTCGTTGAATTAATCTCGTTAAATACATCACAGCTGACCGCGTCAAAAGCGCGAGTAAACAATGGTTGTTTACGTTACGGTAAAATCTGCTCGCGGCGCAGAGGAAACTATTGCGACTATTGTTGCAACGGCTTTGTCGGGCATATGAAAGAGGATAAATAATTGCATCGCTATTGTGCCGGCAATCGGAAGGCCAATTTTTGCTCGGAAAAATTGTTTCGCGTCATGGATTATTTTTTTTTTTTTTTTTTTTGCGATTTACATTATCGAGACGTACTGCGGCCGGTGCGAAGTGAACGGAATTGCATCGGGCACAAAGAGACGGTCGGGGCGAGGAAACGGGAGAGTCGGGTAATTACTTTTTATCAGAATCGCAAATAAAATCCGAGAGATCGACAGATATTATAATCTCGTTCGAGTGTCTTGATCCGAGGGAAAGGCAGCCGCATTATCGATGACGTCTAAAGAAAAAATAACGAGTACCGCAAATTGTAATGAGGGTGGTGTCAAGAGGAAGCGTCAGAAAAGGTCAGTAAAGAGAGAGAGAGAGAGAGAGAGAGAAAGAGAGAGAGAGAGAGAAAATTCATAGAATAGTGGAGAAAAATTGCGGGAGAAAAAAGGGAAAAAATGGAAGAGGGGTGACCGCAAGAAGAGATAAAGAGGACGGAAAAGAGAAAAGAGAGGGGAGAAGAATGGAACTCTATTACGATAAAAATATGTATGAGAAAAAAAATAAAAGAATTAGAATAAAGTTAGAATGGTTAGACACAAGATAACTGGATAATGAAGGAGGAAAAGATGGTCACAGGGAAAGAAAGCAAAAGAGCTGAATGGACGGAAACTCAAGAAAAATGATACTATTAATATCGAACTATGTATGAGGTTAAGGAAAAGTTACAACGGAAAAAACAGAATGATTAGAATCGGAATATTTGAGTAATGTAAGAAAACAAAGAGAGGAGGAGGAGACAAAGATAAATTTGTTAAAGAAGAAAAGAGAAAAAATCGAATAAAAATTTATTCTTTATGTATATCCACAATATATTAATAAAAAAAGAAAAATTATGATATTTTGATATTTTGATATTTTAAAATTTTAATATTTCTTTTATTTAATATATAAAATTATATATTATATATATAAATCATATTTTTGCATGCGGTATTATTACTATTAAATTTAGTTATTAAAATACGTGTAAAATACTTTTCGAAACTCCATATTAAAATCGATAAAAAAAATAGCATACGCGCGTGTAATATAATAGACTTCGTTTTAATTGAAAATTAAATTGTAAAATTGAGAATTAATTACTTTTGAATTAATCTCTCGAATATATATTCGATACATTGCGAAGGATAGAAAAAAAAAACGTTGTGCGAAAGAAAATGACACGTTGGCAGAAAGCAAAAGCGGTGGAAAAGTCAAAGTTGGATGAAGGCCGTCACGCTATGCTTTTAATTTCAAATGCCGTGAGGAACGTTCGCCAATTGATTTTATGCAAATAACGCGGTCGGTCGGTTCTACGTGTCCGGCTCAAATAATACTTTTCGTGGATAACCGGCCGGAACTGAATCCGTGAAGGTTTGCCATTAAAATAAAAAAAAAAAAAAAAAAAATGTGAGAGCTGATGTAATCGTTATTTACGGAAGATCGTGTGTCAGTCAGTTTAATAAATAATCGAATCGAAGTTCATTCACCAAGATAACGTTTCTTTGGCTGTGAAAGCACTCGAACAATGAAAAAGAAAACGTTAGACAATTTTTAATAAAATTTAGACAATTTTTATTAAATATCATTTTTATTAAATAACATTTAGACAATTTTTAATAAAATTTTCATTAATATAAAATTCAAAGATAAAATTTATATTTATAAAATATATATATATGATGGCACTGTTTAAAGAGAGATCGAGTTCTTTAAGGCATTTTTGAGTTAATATTAATATTATTAAAATTACAAAGAATTAAAAATATTCAAGATAGAGCTTTCTAGAATTACAGGAGATATTAGTGAAAAAAATTGTAGAACGGATAAAAATTTTAGATTAAAACATTTTTTTTTAAACGGTCAAACCATAATCCAGTTGTGCTGAATATTATTTTACAGATAAGAAATATCTCTGCGATATTTCTGAATAGCGAACAGTGTTTATACTCTCAATGTCGGGAGCGACGACGTTAATATGATTCTAGACTTTTCACACTGTTCTCCCTTGTATCTCGTTAATAATTTCACATACGACCTCGTTAAAGTCCAAGCGCCCCCGAGGAGAACCAGATAAATGTTTGTCATGTAGTATATAACGTTACAGATATACCAAGTGACTGAAATTAACGGAAGGCGTGGGGATATCGTCCGTGAAATAGTATAATACATTATCATTGTACAGTGTAATATCAGATATACCTTGTTTGTTTCTCCCTCTTTCTCCCTTCTGCCATTTAGCCATTTCTCTTCTCGAGCATTGACAATATGTTTGACTTTCTCTCTCTCTCTCTCTCTCTCTCTCTCTCTCTCTCTCTCTCTCTCTCTCTCTCTTTCTCTCTCCCCCTCGTATTCTATTCCGATATCATCGTGTGACTCTGCTCTCCGTCATTATTGATGGTATTATTCTGGAGAGTAACCATCCCCCTCATCTGACCTCTCTCTCTATTTGTACTACACGCGAATATGTGTAGCATTACAATGCATTGTCAACTGATACAGAGAGATATGCGAAAAAGAAATGACATTTTTCACAGTTTAGGGAATGCATTTTTAAAACGCGATGCTTTTCACATATTTTCCAACCCGGAAGTGCCCGCGCAATTTGTTTTCCTTTCTCTTCCGTTCTGTTTATAACATTTACAGAGCGAAGCGAACGATGAGTATTGTGTCATCCGGTAGCTTGTGAGAAAAAAACCAATGCCATATTCCCAAAAAGAAACTTGACATGGAATTTACGCGTATCTTGAAGAGATCCGAAAGAATTTACACAATTTATACGCTTTTAAAACATAATAATAAGAGTGATATTATCTTGATTTGATTTTTCTGAGCCGCGAAATGACATTTGCGTATAAAATATATTTTCGGATTTTTTTTCACACTTTTAAATTAGATTGCAGTTACTTATTATGAGAGAAAATAACCGTCACCTCCACATTTAAAATAATTATTGCGTATGATATTTAACAAAATTTTTTAATAGTTATTGTTTTGATCTAACAAATTAAATGTAAATTACTAAAATAATAGTTATTTTAATTCAATTTTTGGTCATAAACTGTCAAACTGTCAAACTGTCAAACTGTCAAACTGTCAATCTGTCAACTGTCAAACTGTCAAACTGTCAAACTATCAAACGACACGAGTGAAGCAAGTCACACATTTTTTGTTTTTGCAAAAGATTTTTTTTCACACTGACACACACCAACATTGTAAATAAAACTCACACAAATAACACGTTTCACACACACACACACATACACACAGGACACTACAATTTTTTCTCATACAACCGGAAATTTCTGTGCCTACATCTAATGATGATCCATATATGTTTTTTTACACCCTATATATAAAAACATATACTTATCCCCACAAAGTTCCGGATGTTATGCAGAAATAAACGTTCCTTTTTGTTGCTCGGTTGCAACATGCAGATGTAATTAAAAACGTTTTGCAAACATATCGCTGCAAATTGAGCACCCCTCGGGGCGGCGAGGAATTATTAACGTTAATCTTGTACAACCGTGAAATAGCCGTTGAAACGTTTCATTCATTCGTAATACAAAAGCTTAAAACGAGATTTCGGCATGAGATTGCGCTTTATAGTTTCAGTGAGACAACAAATAACTCGCGATGATGCACGTGACATTTGATCACGATTCGCACGCTTCGTTAGTTCGTACAAAAATTTGACGAAATTATATCAGCATGAAAGATCTATATTACGTTAAATTCTGTCCAGATTGAATGCATTTTTATTTTTTATTTTGAAACTGATGTTAACTCTTTATCTCTCCAATCCCCCTCCCCCCCCCTTTTTTATGCATGTTTAACTCTACGTTTAATACATTTTCGTAAAATTGTGCGGTACGAATTTATAAATTAGCATCGGGTTCTGGAACACGATTTGCCAATCTAGCACGAATAAAACGGAATCAAAAAATCGCATTAATAATGCAAATTTACGCGCGCGATCGAGTGTGCCAAAGTTTAATGGCGACAAATTAATTCATCGTAATGGCGTACGTCTGTGTTAGAGGATTATTAAACTTTTCGAGCTTTTCGATAGCGAGGAAATACGTGCGATGAATATCCAGAGATCGGGTCTTATAACGTGATAAGAATTTTCTCTCGAGGTATCGGCCCGAGGCTTTCGTGGAATCTATCATTCTCGTCCAGAAATCACTGTCTTTAGAGGTTATGTCAAAAATTAATTGTTAGTCGATCATTTAATGATCATTTAAATTACACAATATCACAAATTAATAGTTCATCAAAACCTTTTTTTTCTAATTTGTGATTTAAATTTTTATTTGGTTGTTATAAAAAATTATTATGTAAATAATTAATTTTTTTCAATATTTAATAATTAATAAAAAATAATTAACGAGACTTAAAAATCTTGTTAGATTAAAAAAAAATTATTTACCAAAAATGTAGCTTAAAAATTATTTATCTCTCAACATTTCCGACAAGCAGAGATTATTTTGATTATCCAGAAGCACATCGACATGCGAAATATGATCTATTATTATGCACATTCCGCGCGGGAATTGCCACTGATAGTATCGAATACTTTCGCAGGTCGTTGTCATATGCTTTATTAACGGCATTGCATTGCGTGGCCGCGAGCGTTTCACGCATTCCGGCTATTTCGGGAAGCCGTTTAATCCGTTCATACTAGACCGCTTGTTTACTGCAGTCATTTGTACCCGTGCTGGGACTACGTCAATCTAAACGGCGGTATGTGAGCGCGGTTTTCAGTCAACCTCGCTGGCTTTTCTCAGAAACTGAACAGCGCTCCTCTTGTAATACGCCACGTGCGTCATTCTGTCACTCGCAAATCAAAATGATTCATATCGTCGATCGTGTATACGCGAATCGCGTCTAACTCGATTATGTCGTGTCATGTGTTGAGATGGATTGCGCGGATAGAATTAAAAAAAGACGTGATTTTTTTTCAAATACATTACAAATGTCAAAATAAGAGTTAAAAATCACTTTATTCTGTCGGATGTAAATGAAATATTTATAAGATGAATTATATTATTTAAAAATGTAAGAAAAAAGTATATAAATATATTAATAATTCATCAAAACTTTTTTTTCTAATTTGTGATTTTAATTTTCATTTTGTTGTTATAAAAAATTATTATGTAAATAACTAATTTTTTTCAATATTTAATAATTAATAAAAAATAATTAACGAGACTTAAAAATCTTATTAAAGATTAAAAAAAAAATTATTTACCAAAAATATAGCTTAAAAATTATTTATCTCTCAATATTTCCGACAAGCAGAGAGTATTTTGATTATCCAGAAGCACATCGACATAGGAAATATTTTGAGGAATTACACTTCTTCAAAGGAGGAGGCAAAAATTAGATTTTCTTTAATTATAAATTTGTTTTATTTTTCCAATATTTACTATAATTTTGTTTTGCTTGCTTTTTTTTTATTCTAAAATTCAACTTCTCGTAACTCAAAACTTACGTCATTTAGCATAATGCTGTGCATAATAATATATTTTATTTTTTTTCTTGAAAATTATTGATTTTACAAAAAAATAAAATAAATAAAAAAGTTTCTAAAGGAATCAAGCTTTCTAACGCATATTTTTAGATGATCACATTCCTATTCATTAAAAAATTCTAATAAAATATTGAATAGGTTATTAGTTTCATCCCTCTATAACAATACAGGAAGATGAAGAAAATATTAATAAATATCTTTTCTACCAGTGGAAAATGTCCACCAAATTTCATTTTCCTAATTTGTCCAAAATTTGAAAAAAAGAAAAGAAAATTTAATTTTCACCTTCCCCTTTATGTAACTGCTCAGGGAGGAATATATATTTATATAAAAATTTCTCCTTAATTTTCGACAAAGGATCATTTAAAATTTTTTGCACTTATTTAGAAACACCCTGTATATATACATATATATGTATATATGTATATACATATATGTATATATGTATATACATATATGTATATAAATTGTAATTTGGGTTGCGATTAATTATTTCGTAAAATTTGTTGAAAATGCACACAAGTATCATTTAGCACTCAAAGGATTAATATAATCAAAACAATATTAATTATTCAAGTGCAATTACACAAGCGAGGCTTTGATTCGCTAATCCATGTTTTAGACAATAGTTTCAACGGCAATGCACAGACAGTAGTTACAGGACTAGTACACAATAAACAATAGTATAGTTACAGCTGTAGCAAACACATAATGGCCACAAGTAGCAACATTCAAGCATTAATTATAGACTAATGTGGTCAGTCAAATTGTAATCGCTTCTTTTAATGCCTACAATTCGTGAATTTAAAGGGTGTTCAAGAAATGAGCACAGCAAAATTTCCTACTCTGTTTACGGCGAAATATTAATGATTTTCGAGTACAAGTGATTTCGGCGTTATATTTTACGCCTTATTTCTCGCAAGGTCTAGCTTGGAAGCTTAATTTATTCCAACTTGAGGCAAGTGTCAATTCCCTATCTCATAACAAGACCCGAGCGATATTAAAGGGATTTGTCAGATCCAATCTCCATCCGCGTAATCTGTTGAGACGCCTCAAAGTAAGGTGCTACTTGCTTTTCGTGACTAAACCGAGGCGAAAGGGACTTATTATTAAGAGCCTCGCTTTATCCTAAACAGGACTACGTATTTCGCGACTTCGTCGTCTTCATTTCGGGGAACGCGGGATCTTCGATAGGTAGGCCTGCCGTTATTAATATTATCGGCTTACGTCTACGAGCAAGCAACAGCGATATCGTTATCCTGTCAGGATTGGCAGTCGGCGGATATCTAAACGGCGATATCGATCCGCGCGAAGGCGTGAATGTGAGAGCCGATATCTCGACTCACGGTCGGTCGGATCGATAACACGGCGGAACTGCAATTAGCATACACGTGATTCCCGCGATTGTGCATCGGCACGGCTGCTACTAAAGCTGTCATTTCCTGGGCACGTACCAAACAGTGTCTGGCGTTAACGGCCAGACGCGATATCTTCCCGGAAATAATAGCGCGCCTTATTAAACTTGCGCCCTACTTGCGCTCGACCGTCAAATAATAGTTGGTCTGAATTATTATAATTGTTATAGATAAGCTATCCCAGCTTTTAAGCGCCAAGTCATGCATCTTATTGAAGCAGTTGCCTCTTTTCAAGAAAAAATAATAGTAATAGTAATATTATACCATAATACTAATAATAATATTAATATAGTAATAGTATTATTATAGTAATAATAATTCTTAAGAAATCAAGTATTTGATAAAATATTATTAATAATAATATTATTAATTTTATAAAATATCTTTAATAATAACATTAATTTAATCTTAAGAAATTAATTGTTTGATAAAATATTAGTAATATCACTAATAATAATATTACTAATTTTCCAAAATATTATTAATACTAAGGTCACTAATTTTATAAAATATTACTAATAATAATATCACTAATAGTAATTTAATTTTAAGAAACTAATTATTTGATAAAATATTGCAAATAATAATATTATTAATTTTATAAAATATTACTGATAATAATATTAATTATATAATACTAATATTAATATAATCTTAAGAAATTAACTAAAATATTTGATAATATATATAAAACGTCACTAATAATATAATAATAATTACATGTAGCTTTCTCTGAAAACGCAAACAAAGATAAAAGTAAGCCTTATTTATAATTTATATTCAATATAATAGGAATAATATAATAGGAATAACAATATAATAGGAATATAATAGGAATATAATATAATAGGAATATGCTATAAAAATAATATATAATCGAGCATCAAATAATTGATGGAGCGTTTCGAAATCGCGATTATTTAATGATCCGCTGCTTCCGAAATCTATTTTCGCGTACTGCCAATACATGACAATGCGCCGAGAGATGCGGCCGGTTCTTATCTACTACAGCAGCAGTTATTACGGATCTCGCCGGGTAGGCAGGCAGCGTCGCCGTCGGCAGGAAGCCGCTATGATATTCATTGAGCTAAATGAAAAATTACTTCTCGTATTATGCGCGAGCGAGCGAGCGAGCGAACCGAGCTCGTCGAGCTTATTCGACTAATTGCACGCGCGATTGAAACGCGCGCGTATCAATCAAAGTCAACCGCCTGTGTTGATTCCCGAGTGTCGAACCGCGATTCCCGAGTGAGAACCGCGCTAAATGAATATTACGACCGGCATCGCTTAATCAATTTTCTTTCCGAACGCCTGCGCCCACCCCCTCCCCCGCCCCTCCTTATTATTCTCATATACAAATCGGATCAGTCACAAAATTAATCTCGTAATATCGACGAAATGTCCAAATTGAACACAGGTTTATATTGTAAATTGAATTTTTTTGTACATTTAATTATTATTTTTTTTTAAATTTAATTAGTATTTTTTTTTTAATTTAATTATTTTTTTATTTAATTATTATTATTTTCTTTAATTATTATTTTATTTAATTATTATTTTTTTACGATAATTTTATACATATACGATTTAATTAATAATGATCTGAAAAATTGCGAGAATTATTTGCTTTGCATTTTTAAGACGGATTTCTATCCGTGTATCAGATCAAAATTTTAAATTTCTTTCTCCTGATTTTACAAGATTTTTTATATACTTATTTTTTATATACTTATTGTTTTATTGTATATTAATATATTAATATATTAATTATATTAATATTGTATTATCTTAATATTGTACATTAATAAACAATATATTAAAATATTGTATAATAATATATTAAAATATTGTATAATAATATATTAA
>JBCEZX010000028.1:1204151-1220677 GCA_039654345.1 Cataglyphis cursor | reverse complement strand
AAAAATCTATGAGAAAATGCTTTATATATTTTCTTAAGCGATTATATTATTCAAAGACAAGAAAATAATATAAACTTTTCTGTCTATTAAAGCGTAATACTCTATTATCAAAAGGCGCGATAATTTAATTAAATTCCATGCGATAAGAAAATGTTTCGCCCTTAAAATTTACATTTAAATCGCAAAAGTCTATGCGAAGATGCTTTATATATTTTTTAAGTGATTATAATTCAAAGACAAGATTATAATTTAAACTTCTCTGTCTATTAAAACATAATACTTTATTATCAAAATACGCGATACGCGATAAAAAAACGTCTCGTTTTTAAAATTTATATAAATCCCAAAAGTCTATGGAAAGATGCTTTATATATTTTTTAAGCAATTATATTTTTCAAAAATAAGAAAATAATATAAACTTCTCTATTAAAGCGTAATATAACTCTATCAAAATCTTATCAAAATTTGAACTGATTAGCCTTTTAATTTCTTATCGATGTAATCGTTCGAATTTTTCACATATCGACATGATAAATAATCGGCGGATAGAATCTATCAGTTATATAATCGAAGAAATTGAAAATTTCGAATATCATTTGTCAGCAATATGCTCACACGTGTGGCTAGACGTATTTCGCTTCGCTCGCACTTTGGCTTCAAGTTGCACTTAACGCACACACGAATTCTATTACGCGAATTATCGTCACTGTTATCTCTCTCTTCAAAAGCCTTGTCCTTATTTATTATTTATTTATATAACAAGCATAAATTGAGCAAATTTAATTTATTCACCTTTTCTAAGTACATGAAAGATATTAAGAGCGAAATATTTTGTTTTGACAAAAATTGTTTGTTTTTTTTATATCTCGCGTGATATCACGTGCTTGCGTTGTCCTTTTGAAGCAACCAGCGCTGGACATCCTTTTGCACTACCGTGTCAACGAAATGTTTCATCCCAGCGCAGCTCTTTGTCCGACAGATTTGTATACATTGAATAGCGCACAATCTGGGTGTATCTGACAATAAGAGAGGCGGAGGAGGACTTCATGCATTTATTCCAAACTTAATACAAACGCTATCGTATAAATATACGTGTGCGTAGAGCGAATATCCGAAATTTAAATTCCAATTTGAGCACAAGGCAATTTGTTAAATGGAATATTTTTTCGCGCAATCTCTACACGTGGACAATAATATATAAATAAAACTTTCTTCCCATCGTCTTGCGAGGATGAAACTGGTCGGTTGAAAGAAGGCGATATTTCACGAATAGAGCCCGGGTTGTTTAGCATTTATATACGCGACGTAAACCGCGTTACTGGGAGCTATACAGGTGCAGTTCCTGATCGATAAGCGTGCATCCCCGGCGGTGGTGGAGGACGTGAAGGACGAGGGCGAGCAGGATAGGGTTCAAGGCGAGAGAGATTTTTTTTTTTTTTTTTTGGTCGCGAGCTGTGACAGCTCGCGCACTGATGTAACCTGGGGATGGGAATAGAGGTGTACCTCTGTCGTGTTTTAGGGATTTATTGTCGATTTGCGCGGGGCGCTTGGTGCGCGATTCGCTCATCCGGAAAATTTCGACCCTATCGGACGACCAACGTGCATCGACCGGCTTGTCGATAGGCCACGCGATGCACAACGATGGTTAATCTGCATGCGCGCGCGCGCGCGCGCGTGCACTCGAGATGCGCTCGAGGGCAACATTAAGGGAAACGACGGAAGGTAGAGGTTTATCGTGATGATTTCGAGGAAACGGTAAAAAAGGGAGACCTACCTTCCTTAGCACTTTTAAAACGCCAAGTATGGTCTCCGTCTCTCAGAGAGACGGAAGGATATAAAATGCAGAAATTTATTTCTTCGATAAAGCCCCGAAGAATCCAGGAAATAATAAAAATATGTGGTTACGCATATTTTAAGAAAGAGAGAAATATAAATAAAGTAATATAGATGAACTCTCGCGCAATAAAACTTACTTAAATATAGTATTATTTACTTGAGCAATATTTTTTTATCATAAAAAGTATAAATTTATTCTTTCTCTTTCTCCATAAAAAAAAATAGCAGCAATATTATTATGATTAAATTATTTTAAATAATCACATTTAAAAGCTGTAATTAAATCTTTATTAATAAAAATAAAATTAATAAGATAAAATTAATTATTAAAATTAATAAATTAATAAATTAATAAATTATTAAAATTGATAAAATAAAATTAATAAAATTAAAAAAATTAATAAAAAAAAGTTGCTAACTATTTTATGAAAACTATTTCAAAGACGGCAGAGACACATAAATTGGATAACGAAATCTGTTCCAATTAACACGATAATAAAACTTAATTTTGTAATTTTAATTGATTTAATTGCAATTTCAATTATATCTAATTATATCTTTTTATCCCTTAATTACATCTAATTATTGCTCCTAATTGCATTTATTTATTATTTCGTAATAATATATTTTTTTTACTGCTTGCAACCTTCATCTGATAAATCATAACTTGACAACGAGTCCTTTCATCGTTACAAACACGCGTACGTTACTCATGACTGACAACCTAGATCTGTAACATTATTTACACGATGACGATGCTTCGACACGGCTCCATTGACGCAATCTCAGAAGGAATCGTTTCACAAGTCTACGATTAAATCGCGCGACCTTGTCACCGGGCCCCACGTTGCTAACATAACGGCAAATGCCTCTCAATGACAGGAACATCGTTGTGGCTGCTGGCATGAAACGAGCGTGTCAAGCATCCATGAGATCACTGCTGTGTGTTTCATCGTCGTATATTTTTTCACGCGAGAAACATAAATGTCCAATTCTGGATGATCGACCTTGGACAAGGTTTCAATAGAAACAAACCGCACTAATTTATGATGATCGTAAAAAATTTGATATATGATTTCTCTTGTTTCAATTTCGTAGAACAGAAAAGTAAGCGAAACAGAATGGAAAAGGAAAATATTTATGTGAGATATCTCTCGACATTATTGCTTTATAAATGATTATCGTGAAATAAAATAATATATATTAATTAAAATGCTATTTGAATATTTATTTGATTTTACGAATCAGAAATAAATATTTTAAATCGGTGTTTCTTGCTAGGGATTTTAAATCAATTAATTAAAATAATTATCGCTATTATTGTATGGACAATAAAATATTTGAATGCTATTTTCTCGTAAAATTGTGTTTATACTACTTTACATGAAATGTGTTTATATATATTACTTATTCGTCTCTAATTTCTTAGATTTGTTTTTGTTTTATTTTATCATTTTTTTATCAAAATATTTTCTTTATTACATAATATTTAATATAACTATTTAGTCTCATGTAATATTTTATTTAAGTAAGACTATTTAAATGATTATTTTCAATAACATTTTAAATAAATTTGAAATATCTTTATCACTGAAATTGGCATATGTATTAAATTTTTATTTTTGTTCTTTAGCAGTTTTTTAGTAGCTTGAAATATAATTAAATACACTTGATTAAACAATTTTCGAATAATAATAAAAATTCTACTATAATTTAATTTAAACACAAAGTGTACGGAGTCAATTACATCACTCTATTTATTTTATATTATTATATTTTATATTATAAAAATTTTTATATAATTAGAATATATATATATTAAAATAAGAAACTTTTATAAAATATTTTAATGTTTTATGAGAATATTAAAATATAAAAATAAAAATCTGCGTCACATATATATGTATATATGTGAAGCAAATGCGTTTTTTATTTTAATATATGTATTCTAATTATATGAAAATTTTATGAAACTTATGAAATAATTGAGACGCGAGAAACACAGAGGAAAATAATAGAAACGACTTAACGAGGAGAAAGTCGAAATCGCTATGTTTCTTGACGAGGCCGCAACAATTTTCGATTGCGGACGACGTCGCAACGCGTGATTGTCGCCTTGGGCAAACCGCCACTCTGTTGTAATTATACGTTCGTAATTATAGATCTCATTAATGCAACGATAGATACAACGGTCGAGAATGCGCGCGCGATAAAGCGGCACGTCAATAATATTTCAATAAACAGACTCTCCTCGCGGATCGAAACGGCGATAAGGAGCAACAGCCTCGGCAACATTTTTTTTTCTATCTTGTCAACGCTGATTAACGATAATTCATTATAATTTTACACGGCAAATATATCGTCGGCGGCATCAATCGAAGCGGAAGTTAGCTTATATCGAGAGAATTATAAGATACCGCGAGTAATTGCCGACTATTAAACAGGTGATTATATATGTCATACAATTGGAAGTTTTTTTTTTCAGAAAATAATATAAATCTTTTTAATACATAGGTTTTTCTCGGATGTTTTTTTTTATTTAAAATAAAATGGCCTGTGATTTTTATTATAAATATTAAATTAAAATTTAATATTTATTTATTTATAAAATTAAATATTAAATTTGGCTTCTACGTGATTAATTATAACATATATTATAGTTTGACATTTAATTTAATTTTTTAGTGCTTTTGACTTTGTATAGTTTTTATAATAGCCTTTTTAATTATTTATGATCATCTTTCATCGAAATAAAAGAAATTAATATCTTATAAATATATTTATAAAAATTTTACGCTATTTAACGAGCCATAATTTTGTGTATTAAAGAAGAATTATCATATTTTAAAATATTGTGATAATGGATTAGATGATTAAATATATAAAAAAGCATTCAAATAATAACATTTGCAAAACTGTTAATTAATATTTTTTTCCAGAATGTTCTGTTTATCACATATTATCGCGCACGTCGGATAACCCTGAAGAAATTAAGTATCACTTTTAATCGATATGTTTACTTTTAGTCGATATGTCTCTAATATTGTGCGATCACAAACGCGCGAATGCTCATTCAAATCAAAATCTTTCGATAAGAGCTAGCTTATTCCAAAGTGATTAAGCGCCGATAATTACGTCAGCAGGGCCATATGATACGTGACTACGTACGAGAATTTCGTAGTACCTGTTAATTAATAGTTATTAAATTTGCATAATACTTTAATAGGATTTTCAATTGATCTCCATTTATGATAATGTAATTAAAATAGGTTCTATAAATTCCTACGCGACTATCGAGATGTGGTCGCGTTTAATTATATGCAATCATATGCGGGACGCCGATCACATATGGAGAGGCTATTAAATTTTTACAGTAAAGTCAATCTTTTTGCGGTTACCTGCACGCGTTATTATTCGTGTCAAGCTTGTTACACATCTCATTAATAGAAAATAGATAAAAGTTATAGAACGCGAAAATTATCTATGTCACCTGTCAGTGGAAAGAAAATTTAAATTATTTATTTTGAGTACATAATTATTTCGAATCTTGTTGCACTTTTTTTTTAATCAGCAGATATATATAAACTTATTTCACGAAACTTGAATTAATTTAGCACACTCTTGGAAAATTTATGACATTAGTATTATGTTAATATTTCAACACAAAATGTGAATGTAAATTCCAAAATAATTTGACATACATTTTGTGTAAAATCAACATATTTTTAATGACAAAATTAAGTTGGAAAAATGTTATTGATAATTTGTACTCTCACTCTCACTCCTTGTAGAATAAAATCAACATTTTCTCCTGTAAATTTAAATTTTATAAATATTATAATTTAAATTTTATAAAGCTTATAATTTAAATTTTATGAATCCTGTCACTATTAATACCGAACATATCTGTGTAAAATTAAAAATATGTGCACATTGCGTTATTTTTACATTCTTTTTTCAGTTATTTTAGGACCAGTTTTTCAATCATAATTCAAACTTAAAATCTTTTTTTTTCGTTTTCTTTTACGTTTTGTTAATCTAAGTTATTATTGAAAAACCAGCTTTTAATAATTTAACATTTGAAATCAAGCAATATTAAATTAAATTAAATTAACATAAGAGTGCGTTAATTATTTAACACAAAAATTTTGACCGGCATATTTTTTACGAAGCAAACAAATTTTCCAACAGTGCACACAATTATTCTGACAACTTTACATTTAAAGAAAATCGTACTCACCTGCTTGTTGGTGTCACCGTTAATTAACAAGTCTCATCCGTACACACGACTCGTAGCACA
This sequence comes from Cataglyphis cursor, assembly GCA_039654345.1. Lineage (NCBI taxonomy): Eukaryota > Metazoa > Arthropoda > Insecta > Hymenoptera > Formicidae > Cataglyphis > Cataglyphis cursor. The sequence goes on along the minus strand of JBCEZX010000028.1, from coordinate 1,214,541 downwards.
CATGCGCGTTCTTGTCTTTGTTAATTACCCTTACTCGATCACGCTCATTTATGGTGTATCCCAGGTGCAAAACGGCGCTTCTCCTTGCGACGAATTAATCGCAAAGGACTCTAAAATTCACACTCTCTCTCTCTCTCTCTCTCTCTCTCTCTCTCTCCCTTTCTCGAAACTTTGCGTCGATGCCGGCGGCACTGAATGAGCGAGTCTGCTCGGCTCCAAGGCGAGCCTTGCCGGGTTTTAGCGGCAATCCAATTTGCAAGGATCGATACGATTGCAGCCCCGAAGCGCGTCGAAGAATCTCGTAATCTTCCACCAAGGTGGTGAGATTCCGATCGATCTGTTTCCGGAAAAGTTAACTGATTGAACGGACCCGACCCGTGAACCAGCCGGTGTTAAGGTGAGGGCAATACGGCAGTAGAGATATTGATTCGTCGAGTTGTTCTTCTATCGATATCGTCTTCTCCTTCCTTCGGTAGCCACCGAAATAAGAGAGATTGATAAAGCGACTTGCTGATAAACCGGGTGGCAAATTAATCGCGATCCTTCGCGAATCGCGCCTGCTTCCAGTCGCTTCCTCACCGAAGGACGGGGCAAGACCTTTCTCGCCACCTTTTTCACGAGGAAAGTACAACGCGATCGGCGATCATCGCGTCGATCATCGAGGAGGAAACTTTTCCTGATCGTCGTCGGCGGAGAAAAGTTCTTAATCGCGCCGGAAAAGTTTTAATCCGCGCTCTGTCCTCCCTCCCCCGCGACGCTCACTTGGCTCGCTGAGCGTAAAAGAGATGCGCTCGCGTTTTTCACCGCTCGTCGGCCGAGGTGTCACTGCTACGACGTGCATCCTCGCGATTTATAAAGCCTCTCCGGCTTCGGGCTCTTTGCACGCCCGCCGTGCGTGTGTCAGTCTCCGGCTCTCGTTATTATTCCCCTGCCAAGTGGCCGTCTCTCCCGCCACGCAGTTGCAAGCCGGTTGCCACCCACGGTCACGCATGTGTAGCCTAAAGCCCGAATTCGCATCGGTATTTTAGCGTAATCTGAAAAATTAATCGGCTAATTCAAAAGCCAACTTCTTACAGGAAGTCTCTGGAAAAATCTAGAAAATCTGGAATTCACAGGGATTTTGTTTTTATCTTGAAAAATTAGGGAATTTTTGTGGAATTTGATTCGAACTCAAGGTACTTTTTTCAAAAATTGTTATTTTGTTTTTATTTGCAAGCAGCGGCAATCTGATCGTTAATTATATGTTTCAAATATATTATAAATATATATCTTTCTCTTTTATTATATGTTTATTGTCATAAAAAAAATACTGAATACAGATTTTTACTGTAATTCTTACAATTAATAGAAAATTAAAATATTATGCAACTGAAAAATGCTTATCTTACAAAAGTCATTCAGTTTTTTCAGTACATTTTTAAATTTAATATTTAAAATTTATTTTTTCTTTATATAAGTGAAAAGTATTAGAAAACACATACAAAAAAAGAACTTAAAAAGTTCCATCTAAAAATTCTCTAATTTTATTTGGAATTTTGAACAAACCTAAAAAATCAGGGAATTCTCATGAATTCTTTTTTTCACAAATTAAATAAACTTTTATTACAGTATTTTAAATAAAAATTCATAAAAAATGCAATGCGTTAATCAAGAAATGGATATATTGTTGAAATATATTTTCCGTGTAATTTAGGCTTAACGCGCGAGCTCGCGCAATCAAAGTAATTGGCGTGTTACTATTATAGATCTATGGGCAATCATTTTAAGAATCGATGTCTCTGACTCTGGTTAACCTTAATTGAAGTTAACTGAATTCATTCTCTCTCTAAATCGCAGATACGATCATGACACAGATAGTAGGCCAAGATTGAAGTCAATCAACGTCGCGGGAATCGTCAATAAAAAAATATCATACATAATACAGAGACATTGATGAGGAAGAAAATGCTGATAAAAAGATTATTAGCATTCCTTCTTATCTAGACTATTTTTTTTTAAATGTTGCGTGTATGCATATTTATGTGTGTGTGTGTGTGTGTGTGTGTGTGTGTGTGTGTGGCGTGTTTAAACTTTTTATTTTTACAATAAAAAACATATTCTAATACATTACTCGAATTAAATATTCTTAGAATTATTTTCATAGGATATAGAAAGTAGCAACAAGTTCTCGCAGTTATACATATACTTCTATTTGTAAGCGAAAAATGCCTAGAAAGAGCGAATCCTCTTAAAATGAAGTTACTGTATATTGTTTGGATTATCTTTGCACGTCAGAGACTAACAAGAGATTTTTCTCATGGACTTGAAAGCTTTTTACCACCATCGCGAGAAAAAGTGATGATAAAAGTTTCAAACAAGATGGTTTGTTTTAACTTCTTCTTACGATCTCGTTAATTTATAGAGTAACGCGTACATGATGCGACCTAATTTTCTGAGAAATTTATATCGAGGAGTGAAACGACAAGGATTCGACTAGATTTAAACAATTTTAATAATTATAAATTTTAATAATTATTAATATTTTTATTTATTTATAATTTTAATAATTATAAATTTTAATAATTATTAATATTTTTATTTATTAATAATTTTTTTAATAATTATTAATAATTTTAATAATTATTAATAATTAATAATAAATTTTATTTATTTATATTGTTGTAAAAAAAAAAAATAATTCTAAAAAGTTAGTTTTTGTTTATTACAAAAAAATTAAAGTTTCATATAATTTATTATACAGAGACAAGATTTATTTTGCAGTTTTAATTATACGCTTGCTTATTACATATAATTATAAATTTTAATTGCACGCAATTACATGTGATATTTTCAGAATTTTAATTAATAGTTGAATTTAACATGGACGTATCTTTATTTCACTCGCATCCTACTCTGTCTGCAGTTAATGAACTCAATTCTGTCAGACCGTTCAACGTTTATATTAAACTTTTCGAGAGCAAACAGAATCCCCGGAATTGGACGGACACACATTTTACCCTAAACATGCTGAGTAGATGTAGTTCGTGGTGTTTAACTCTCCGCGAGCTGACAATGTTATCTTTATCACTCGCTGCCAAAATTAGACACGCCAATGCTCGAGATACACTGTGAAAGAAAAACTGACTGAAACTTCAGACAAAATGTCTGCAGCTTTTTTTGCAGCTCACTTGACAAGTGTGTTCGAAAATTCAGTGTCTGAATTTTCTGAACTTTCGAAAAAACGATTCTGACGATTAAGAAAGATTATTTGAAATTTTTTTTTAATTGACCCAGATCGGAAAATTCAGACAAAATGTGTTTAAAAATTTTTGCTTCTTGAAAGAAGAAGCTTTGTTTTTGTGAAATTTTTTTTTTAATGTGTTTTTTTTATGTGTTCAGAATGTTCTAAAACGTATTTTTACAAAATGTATGTGTGTATGTGCACAAAAAGAACGTGATTGCTCTAACTTGTGTAAATTTTGAGATAACAAGCTAAATTTTTTTATATGAATAGAGTATCATCAAAGGTTGATTGATATTGTACTTGGCTAGGATCGGTGAAGGGGTTTATTTTTTATAAAATTTTGAATTGAAAAGAGTGTTGTTCAAACTTCCACAAATTTTGAGATATTGATCTAAATATTTTTATATGAATAGAATATCATTAAAGGATAGTTGATATTGAATTTGATGCGAATTGGTAAAAGGGTTTATTTTTTATGAAATTTTGAATTTTTCAATAAATGTCTGTGCATGCTTTAACTTCCACAAATTTTGAGATATTGCGCTAAATATTTTTACATGAATAGAATTATCATTAAAGAATTAGTTGGTATTAAATTTGATGAGATTTGGTGAAAGGGTTCATTTTTTATGAAATTATGAATTTTTCTAAAAAAAATTACTGATATTATGAAGAGAAAAAAATAAAATTATGAGGAAGCAATGTGCAAGTTTCTAATTTGCACAATTTTTTACTCGTTTAATTTAATTTAATTTACTTTAATTTAAATTTTGTGCATCCTGCACGCTCGAGAGTACTAATCTTTTTCTGAATCGAAGGAGTTTGTTGCTGGCTTCCTCTCGTGCGTCATTTTGCGTGGGGAAAGCCTCGCGATAACCGATAACGATGTCTACCGAAAGTCTGCTCCACGTAATTATACCGTGCGCGCGTTTTATTTTAAAACCGTACGTATCTCTCTATAGTCAATCTAACTGCTATTCATCGCGAAAGTGGCTCGAGTCTAGTTTCGAATTTATTGTTGCAAACGAGAGACACGCCGGTAGTTGGTATCTGTGCGTCAACTTTTGTTCCTTACACTCGCGCGGACTTTATATCGCGCTTGTTCCGTACATTTGAAATGCGGATCTCTCATTCCTTTTTTTATTTTCATATTCGTCTTCCGCTCGCCTGAGACATTGTGTCAGTAATTATATCGCCACCCGATTCAATTTTTCCCTCTCTACTTTTTTGCTCCTCCACTGCTCGTGCTCGTTATCGCCCTTCTCGTGATTCTCCTTGTGTTGCGCGACGATGGAGGGGGACAGTTTCGGAACGCAAACGAAAAGATAATGTTTCGGTAGAGATCGCGTATATACGTGGCCCATTTTAACGCGAACAATGACGCGATAATGTGTCCAGATACCGTTGTCCCAGATGCAGGGACGAGAGGAAACGGCCACCGTAAACGCGAGCACGTCGGCGCCGTTAAATTTGCACATCTGTCCCCGTGTGTACGTGCATCCTCGTGTCTACGTTGCATTAACAATTGCGTCGAGTTCGTTAATGAAAACGAATGTATGCACGAGAGTGGGTTTGCGCACACGGAAACCGCACGTTCAATTAATTAATTAAATCGTTTGTTAACGAAATAATTAATTGGTTTTCGGCAAGTGACATGATACGCGATGCCAATACAAGGGATCGTCTGTTTTCTGTCACTAGTCGAAACAGTTTGCGAAAAAGTTTGCATATTTTTGTAAGAATGTACTCTTGCAAAAATTAATAATATCGCAAAATTTTGCATTAACGCACTAAAAATATTTTTTTTTTTTTTAATCAAATAAATGTATTAATTATTGAGTTAACTTTGATTGTTTTTTTTTTTTCTTTGAGTTAATTTTGATTTTTCTATTTGAATAAATATATACTTTGTTTCCAAAAATGTTTTGTTATATTAAACAAATTATTACTTGTATCTAATAAAAGTTATAATTTTTAAAATACATTTAAAATGTTAATATAAAAAAATATTTATATTTAAAGATAAAAAATTATTTATTATTTATCAAAATAATTTAATTCTTTATTAAAATAAAAAGGAATTATTTATTAAAATAAAAAAGAAATGTGTTTTTTTATACAAACTTTTTTTACATAATTTTTTTAATAAAAATTTTTTTTTATTTAGTAGAAATTTTTCAGTTAATATTAAAAAATTGAAGAATAAACTAATCGTCCAAAAATACGAACGAATCTGATGCATGCGGTTACAATATCTCCGCATTTTCGATTTAAAATTGAAAGGCCCATCGTAGCCCTCTGTCGCGTATCGATACGACCAGATGCAGCAGCGACCGCAACAATACCGAACCCGTTATTTTCCTTCGTTGGTGAAAATTAATTCACCGCACCCGCAAATTGCCAAATTAATTCGAAGTCCGGCGAGTTAACGAGATTATTTAGAGTGGGCGGCAGAGAGAGAAATATCGCCGCCACTGGCCGTTTTTTCCCATGAGTGTGATTAATTCATAGGAGAAATAATGAATCACGCATGCAACAGAATATTATTGAACTTTGATCGCGTCAATATTTCTAATAAACAGTTCTTAAAACGAATTAACAGGCAGTCCGATGATTAAGACAATTCGCGTGATATAAGATTTCGTATCATGAAATTTTCTAAAATCGGCCAACAAATGTGCAGAATATCCGCACTGAAAATAAATGTATAATATTAAATTCCGAAAATTTTTTTTATTAAAAAGAATTATTTATTTAAATACTTGCAAAAAAATTAATTATTTTAATCAAGCAGGAAATATATTTAAATTAATATAATATAAAGTAAAAGCAAATAAATAAATGCTTTTAATTGCAAATAAAAAAAAATGGTTTTTTATTTTTATTATACTAAATTACTTCCTGCAAAAAATCATTTTTTAATTTTTGGCTATCTATTTTAAAAACACAGTTTTTCTTTATTTTAATAAATAACTTTTTTTTCTTTAAATATATATGTATATATTTTTTTATATTAAATTTTTAAATAACATATTTTAAAAATTATAATTTTTATTACATACAACTAACAATTTATTTATAATAATAAAATATTTTTGTAAACAAAATATATATTTATTTAAATAAAAAAATAAAAAACTTTATTTTTAGATTATATGTATATATGACATATTTCAAAACTTAATTAACCTTAATATAAATATTGATAAAATTAAAGATTAAATTTTGAAATTATTAAATTTTCTATTCTTCTTTTTTTTACTATATGCAAAATACGCAGTTTGTATTAAATGCTCCGGAAGCTTGGATATAACTCATTTTGGAATATATTTAATATTTAATTTTTTTAACAATTATTAAAATTTATACAACCAGATGTATAGCGGATATTGAGGGTATCAAAACTGAAATAAAAGATTAATAAAGGATTAACAGTGTTAAAGGATTAAAATTAAATCCATCTATGGTGAATCGTTTTGTTCATTTTAAATTTTTGATTATATATTTTAAATTCTTGAGTTTGCACAACCGGTTTTTTAATAATTTTTATAAAATGATAAAATCTTTCTGAATTTTTTAATTTAATTTTAAGCTTTTAAATTTGAAATTCTTTATATGCTTAAGAAATTTATTCATTAAAAAAAATTTATATATATATATATATATATATATATATATATATATAATTATTATTTTTTCAACTATAGTCAATCGTTTTATTTATTTTAAATTCTTGATTGTTTTATTTATTTTAAATTCTTATATGTTTCAAATTCTTAATAAATTTGCACAAATGCTTTTTCATAATAGTTCTTATAAAACGATAAAATCTTACAATTTTTAATTTTGAACGTTCGCTTTTTAATTTAAAATATTTATATGTGCTTGAAAAATATTCATTAATTAAAAAAGATATATATATATATATATATATATATATATATATATATAATTATTTTTATAATTATTATTTTGTTAACTTGAAAAATATCTATGATATTTTAATTTAAAAGGAGAGAGAAGTCACAGAAAATTTTTTTAAACCGCCTGCACATAAATGACGATATGTATGCTTGTGAAGTATGAAGTTGTGAAGACTTTGTGTATGGCTAATCCGCGCTTCGAATGAACTAGCTAAACTCGACAGCCATTGATTATTCATAAATTTACATCGTGTAATCCTGACCTCGGCTTGCAATCGCGGAGATTAGATTCAAGGGTACGCCATGCAAATATGGGCGGCGAAAGAGCTCGGAGCGATAGACACGTCGAGCGTGATCAAAAACCGACAGACGCGCATGTGAAGCGATAGCGCGCATGGATCGCGAACGATCCTCGTAACGAAGTCCTCAAAATGCAAGCTTATCAACGATAATTTGGCAATCGATCGCCTATTTACGCCCAAATACGTGTATCGCCGAACCAGGTGTCGATTATCCTTCCTGCGTTACAACGGATTAAAGTCACATGGATACCTCGATGATCAGGGCACTCTAGAAAATCGCTTAATCGAGATATTGTCATTCGTTTAGAAGCTCCATCAGAGCTTCATTCGCAATACCAATGTACGTGAAAAGGCTTGAAGAATCAATTTAAGATAATAAGATTTAAAGATAAAGAATTATTAAAGATAATAAGATTTTATGAGATTTTATTTTAAAAGATTTTATTATTAAAAAAACAAGTAAAAAATTGTGCAAATTAGAAACTTGCACATTGCTTTCTTATAATTTTATTTTCTTTCTTATATAATATCAGTAATTTTTTTTAGAAAAATTCAAAATTTTATAAAAAATGAACCCTTTCATCAAATCTCATCAAATTTAATATCAACCATTTTTTTAATGATATTCTATTCATGTAAAAATAATTAGCTCAATATCTCAAAATTTGTGGAAGTTAAAGCATGCACAGACATTTATTAAAAAATTCAAAATTTCGTAAAAAATAAACGCTTTCACCAATTCTCATCAAATTCAATATCAACTATCCTTTAATAATATTCTATTCATATAAAAAGATTTAGACCAATATCTCAAAATTTGTGGAAGTTCGAACAATACCCTTTTCAATTCAAAATTTTATAAAAAATAAACCCCTTCACCGATCCTAGCCAAGTACAATACCAATCAACCTTTGATGATACTCTATTCATATAAAAAAATTTAGCCCGTTATCTCAAAATTTACGGAAGTTAGAGCAACCATGTCTTTTTTGTGCACACATACACACATACGAACAGTTTATAAAAATATGTTTTTTCGACGTTTTAAAACATTCTGCACACATTGGCATCAAAATTTGAAAAAAAAAAAAAAAATTTGCAAAAACAAAGCTTCCTCTGTAAAAAAAAAAAAACGAAAAAATTAAAAAAGAGAAAAACAAAAAGGCTGGAATATTGTGGGGAGTCGTACGCATCTCTGCGACAATTGTAAGCGTTTCTTCGACGCATTTACAATTACAATTACGTGCGTGTGTATTTATTCAACAAATTGGCAAGGTACACAGGATGGATTCCCTTTGTGGCGCGCGATTCTGAAGCAGGTGCTTGCACTTGCAGCGAGGATTCTCGTTGAAGTCACAAAACGCATCGACCCGAAACGCTACGGCACGAAAGCAATCCACGGAATTTAATTAAACCTCGTGCGTTTTTTCTTTTTTTTTTTTTTTTTATTTTTTTTTTCGACCACCGACGCGCTTTCGTCGGCGTGCCGACTAAAGTGGATGTATTTCTACGAAGATCCTCGGCCTCAAAAGGCCGTGATGAACTCAGAAAATGCGAACCTTGAACGTGGTGAAACGTAATAATAGACCTTACTTAATTAAAGCGTTCTCCTTAATTACGCATTCTTAACGTCAAAGATGAAAAGTATTGCCGTAGGTATTGAGAAATGGTCACGAGGAAATTCGCATTCCCAATTTAACATTTCAACAAATTCTACTTTCAATGATGAAGTAATAATGTCAAGTTTTCATTTCACGATACGTAAATAATTTAATGCTAAACTTATACATAAAAAAATGAAGAAATGTAACGATTACTTTATTTTAATTATTATATATTTAGCATTAATTATTATAATTAATTGGTAATAATTCTGCTGCCGTTATTTGTTATGAATAAATATTGACAATTATACTGTCACAATGTATCGTATAAATATCCATTATAGCTAAATAAATAATGATCGACAATTGGAATTAAATAATTTAATGATTTAATTTAAAGAATACATATTTAAAAATTTTTTTGTGCAAATTTGTTTACATTTTATAAATTTCTTCTTGGAGAAAATTATAGAAATTAGTTAAGAAATGTATAATGAAATATTCATTCTCTCGCGCTTGTATTTCTTGTCATCTAAGTAACGTTGATTGAACGAACTTCCATGGAAACTGTCGCGATGGTAATTTACAAGATACTATCGTATTGTATGGAAATAAGCAAATTGATCGGATCACTTCTATAAGGGTTTTTTTCATGACGTCATTCTTCTTGGTATGTAAAATCATCAAATCATTCTTCTACGATTTAGGAGGAAAATAGATACGATCCGCATAATGTACATAAATTTTATATTTTTGCATATTTTTAAACAATATTGTAGTTTAAAAAGCGCTAGTTATTACGTGAGTTTTATTAATTCTATTTTTATCTTTGATACAATAATAAAAACAATATTAATTATATATGAAAAAATATATTTTATTTTCAAGTAAAAATATAATTTTAACTCTTATTTTACACTTATTACACTTGTTTTTTTTTATTATTATTGTTTGGACTCTGTCATTTTTTATTATCTGGATGATTTAATCTTTCCGCTTTCCCGGAAAATTAGGAAATAATTTTAGCGTATCTCGAGCGCGAAAAAGAGAAGCTATTCGGATTTTCGCTAGTCATGCTATTTCCTTGAAATAAGATAAAACGCAAATCATGGTCTTCGAGAGTCAGTTAATCCTTATCTCTCTTTCTTCATTCCTTTCAGCCTTCTTCGTTGAATTAAGATTAAACTGCCTAGTATGACTAACGGCGGTCAATATTAGTTGCAGCTTTTACGTTGCATTTATCAAGAAATATCATTCGGTTTTACCGCTCAATGTAATTAATCTTGTTAATATTTTTTTCCTGAATTTATTCATAAATATATAAATTATATATATATA
>JBCEZX010000028.1:1176225-1195793 GCA_039654345.1 Cataglyphis cursor | reverse complement strand
ATATATATACACATACACATACAGAGATTGCTCTTTCGTATTCATATTTATAGCTGGAAAATTCGTATTCATCCAAGATATATTGTAAATTCCTGGAGCTTCGGGCGCCGTATCGCGGAATACTTTGAACATTAGGGATCTCGAATAAATTCGTCGCTTCGGGGCCCTCGAGGTCATCAAGACGCGGCTGCGTGGACCGATCGGGAAGAAATATCGGGCGAGGCGATGTATCAGACGTCTCTCGTTTATCTACTTCTCCCGACACCGTAGCCACCCACCCGTCCACCCGGCGGAATCTGTCCGATAAATCCGTGACTCTCTCGCGAAACTTTCTTAACGACCCAGGCCTGCCCGCTATCGGACTCCTCGGGCGATCGTTTTTGCATCCCTATTTCATCCAACGAGATCCAGACGAGATCAATCGTGCAGCTTACGAGTTTCGTTAAATGAAGCGCGTCCTGGTTCAAAATATATTCTCACATCGAGCCGCTCGATTTTCGTGTATCGGAATTTTCTCAGCGAACTTTGTAGACGATCATGTCTTTGAGATCATCTGGAATGAGTCATGAGTTATAACCAATTAGAAAATGCTCTCTCAAATTTTATTATGTCTATTTAGTTTCAAATGCGTTATTTATTTTTTTTTTATATATTTGACGCTTTGTTTGATCAATTTTAATATTTTATGAGATCCTGAGATTTCGAAATATACAGAAAGTGTTTGCAGATAAAATATTTTAAAATAATATTTTGATTAAAGATTTCTTTATAAAAAATTGGGAAGATGTATATAAAGTATAATGTAATAATGAACAGAGCAAGTTCTTCATTAATCAAAGTATTATATAGTACAAATTACAATCCCTTTTTAATCAATTTCAATATTTTATGAGATCTTGAGATTTCGAAATGTATAAAAATTAATGGGGGATGAAATATTTATTAGAGAAAAATATTCTTAAAATTTTACGTCGTATATATGTCATTATAATTTCATTATTTATAATATTCAAAAGATTAAATATGAAAAGAATTAAAAAATTCAAAAAAAAAAAAAAAAAAATTCTTCAATTTTAAAATTCTATATAAAATCCTAATTAAAGATTTCTTTAAAAATAAATTTTCTTTTTTAATAGAAAATTGGAAAGATATACAAAGTAGTAATAATGAACAGGAGACAATTTTTTCATTAATCAAAATATTGTATAGTACAAATTACAATCTCTCGAATAATCATCAATTGCGTTAGCGAAAAGGATTGACTAACGGGTGGCGTGTGCATTCGCGATTGACGCACCCTAACGTGACTTTCAATTAGCGGCGCCGAAGCAGGAATGAAATTGAATTTTCCAGCCGGGCTCTTAGCGTAAACGAAAATTTAACTCGCAATACGGATGCGATGCTACTTAGCCACGAGTCGCTGTATGTGCGTGTATTTATGGATGTGTGTGTGTGTATGTGTGTGCGTGTACATTACAGTACACGATTTTTCGCCTTCTAACGAGAAATAGTGGGATTCCCCCATCGCCGCGCGCACATCAGCACACCTCTTCCCAGCAGGAACTTTCCTCCTGAAAACGCTGAAAGGTTTCCATCGACCGGATAGCGCTTTTCACTCGTTACCGCTACCATTCTCGCGTTCGTTTTCTCGACAACCCCCTTTGCGATTTCTCTCAGAGGAACGCAATGCGAGCATCGTGTATTTTGCCTACTACAACTTCCTCCGAGGTTTAGAGGATGAAATTTATTATTATTTAAGAAACTTATTATTATTTCAGAAATTTATTATTATTTTACAAACGCAGCTATTTACAAGGTATAATAAAATATATTATTTTGACAATACAAGATTATATACCCAACAACACAAAAATACATATCTAACAGATTATACAGTATTTAGTTTAAGTGTATATACACAGTTATTTTTTTATAAATAATAGAGAAATAAAAAAATGTTTCGAATATAAAAGAATTATTTTATTTAAGAAGATCTACATAATGACTTAAATGAAAATTTTAAATTATATTTTCTTTTAATGTTGTCTATGACAGTTTTCTTTATTCAAAAATGGAATAATATATCTATTTTACTATAATTTTGTAAGGCCTCTTATGACAAATTTGACAACGTGTAATAATTTTTAATAGCCGTTTATAAAATATTGTCACTTGTATATTTTTTTAAAATAAAAATATTGTTACTTGTAAATTTTTTTTAAATAAAATTAATTTATCCGAAATATTTCTTATATAATTGTTATTTAAAAAAAAAGTGGATATATATATATATATATATATATATATATATATATATATATATACTTAAATACCAACACTATATATCTAGAAAAATGACTGCAATATTTAAATATTGGTGATTTTATTAACTTCGTGTTGCATTTCAATGCATTAATCATCTTTAGAAGTATCTATAGCTCTCTTTTGTTCTAAAGATGACAATTATATTACACAATCGAGCAGGAAAATAAATAACGTCGCTTTGTGCCGTCATACATACGTAATGACGTAACCATAATTTCATTCAATTCAGATAATAATTCAGATAATAATTCAGATCTTTTGTTTCTCCTGTGCGGCCATTCAATCAAACGATGCTTTCCATTAGCAATAGTGTTTGTTGTCGGCGAAAAAGCACGGTACAATCCAAACTTGCACACACATACATACACACACACACTCACACACGTGCACATTCGCGCATGGAGAAAACCGCAGAGATGTGGTCAATACGTTTGATCTGTGTAGCGAAATCCGCCTGTGCATTCATCCATATCCTAGTCGCTCGAACAGCTCTAACGCCGATCTCGTCGGCAAAAAAATCCGGTTTACCGATCCTCAATAGCGCTTGGATATGATGAGAATGTATCTGCACCTCTCACAGAGGATGGCCTTTATAAAAGCGGAAATTAAACCGCGTCTTCCTTAGCGACGATTTCTCCTCACAGCGGGTGAAATTTTTTCCCATTTTCTCCCACGACGCGTTATACTTTAAGTGTCTAATCGAAGAGTATTTTTTTTTTTTTTTTGTAGTTCCACAAAGGCTTAACTAGCGAGAGGCTCGTCGTAGAAAATAATCCAATAATCATTAAATACTATCGTAAATCAGTAAGGACGGTTTTACAGCCTTCGTGAAATTTCTGATTACATTCTGATACTCGACGACCACCACTCGGAGAATTTATAGCGTGGCCATTTTTTTTTTTTTTTTTTTTTTTCATTTAATTAAATATCTCGCAAATTTATTTTACGAATAAAACTCGAAGATACTGCGAAAACTTTTCCCGACATTCTTTTATGATTTTTTTCCTAAAACGTATCAATTTAATTGTGTACTAAAATGTCTTTATTTATATATACTTGTATTAAATAACAATGATATTTACATTAAAATACTATACACACATAATCCAACTTCTTTTGCTTTTTTATATACATATAAATTTAATATAAATGAAAACTAATAATAATAATAATAATAATAATAATAATAATAATAATAATAATAATAGTAATAATAATAATAATAATAATAAAATATATATATATATGTATGTATATATTATTATTATTATTATTATTATTATTATTATTATTATTATTATTATTATTATTATTATTATTATTATTACTATTATTATTATCATTATTATTATTATTATTATTATTATTTTTATTATTATTATTATTATTATTACTATTATTATTATTATTATTATTATTATTATTATTATTATTATTATTACCATCATTATTAATAATTTCTAGTATCACACATACACTCGCATATGCATTTATTTAATATGTAATAAATAATGTTATATATAATATAAGTATTTTCCCAAATAAATTTTATTAAAAATATGTCGATTTTACACAAATTTATTTTAAAAATATTATGAAGCTTGCAAATTTATTTTGTGTTGAAATAATAACATAGTATTAATGTCACCATTTAGCATATCCATGTTATGTTAAATTACCACAAAAATTTGTGCAAATCGCTTGGAACATGCGCATATATTAAATTGAAGCCAAATTTTCCAAGAGTGCACGATATGATGTACGATTACGTGGTACAAAGCTTTATCAGGATAAACCATCCACGCTAGATCCTCCGTTAATGAGCCGCGCGAGTTGGCGTTGCAGTTGCAACAAGAAATCCGACCCGAATAGCCACGATTTTCCGCGAAAGTTGGGCAATTCCAGAGGTAGAGTAGCGATGAAACGCTTGCGGTCACAAGCTTAACTATCTCTTGAGACTGACGCGAAGCTCCGGCTTTTAGGATGAAGATCCTGAAAGTCTGAGGAGCAGAGAAACATCCTCTTACGGGCATTCTTAACGATCGCATTCTCCTTCAGCAGAAGGTTACGACTATTAAGAAGACCGCCGAGAAATAACGTTCATCTCTCGCGGCGAGTCGAGCCGTTTTTCCACAACCTTTGTCTCCCCGCGGATTATTGCGGGGGAAATTCATCGCGCCAGACGGGGAACGAGCCGAATAAAATTCTTGCATCGTACATCGCGGAATTATTTTAGCGATCGTTAAAATAAACGATAAATTGCTAACTGCATTATATGAAGCGAAATTAGTTTTCAACTATAATGAAAATGCGCTTGTAAACTTTATCGCCAGCGCTCTTTTTTATTTCTCGTTATTCCCTTATTAATTTATTTCTGAAATTTAATTACAAGACAGTATTTTTTCTCTTCTTTTTTTCTTTTTCCTTCTTTTTTCTTGTTTTATATTTATTTTCTTTTATTTAATTTTACTATTCTTTTTTATTTACTTTTATTATTTATTTTCATAGTATTTTTTCTCTTTCTTTCTCCTTTATTTTAGATTTATTTTTCTTTATTTATTTTTATTATTTATAGTTTATTTCCAAACGTATATTTTTGCAAAAAGTATTCTCTGTCTCTCTTTCATATTTTTTTTCTCGTTTTGTTTCTTATTTGATTTAAATTTATTTCTTTATTTATTTTTTTCATTTATTTTTATTATTTATAATATTTATTTCTGGACATACATTTTCGCAAATATTGTTTTCTTTTTTTTTCTCTCTTTCTCTCTCTCTCTCTCTTTTATGAATTCGACGACAAAGCAAGAGTTTGAGATTTCATTTTTCGAATTTACAAAAATCCTGGATAAACCAGGATGGAAAAATACTTCCCCCGCCATTTTTACTCGATCGCGATGCAGATCGGCGGATTTGGCGGCGGGAGAAATTTAGGGAATAACGAGGGCTCGCTCGGCAACGATCACGTTGCAACCAATGTCGGGATCAATGGAGGAGCGACAATTCACTTAGCGGACTCGCGCGAGGCGAACGAAATCCGAACGACAGTGCGCTTGTTGCATTTTGGCATCCGGCCCGGAAGGGAAAAAAAAAGAAAAAAAAGAAAAAATCTCTCTCGACCACTTCCACGGGATACATCGCGCCTCACCAGTGATCCAGAAGAGACCAGCGGACTTGCCGTAGGACGAGGAGAGCCACGTAGGAGAATCTCGCGCTCTCCGAATTCCGAATGAGATCATCCCCGATCCGTGCCGGAGAAGACACGACGGGGTACAAACGCCGGACGACATCCGGAGCGAACCCCCCCCCCCCTCCCCCCCTCGCGCCTCGGCTTCGTGACGTACGCGACGTAAAGGGCTTCCTACGGCTTTTCCGGGGAAACTCCCTACGGGGGAACTTGATGTGAGTCCTCTCTCGAAACTCGGGCTCGACGACGACGTCACGACGCTTTGGAAAATTGCGCGAAACGTAAACGCGTACGCGGAAAGAGCTGTCGCCTAGAATTGGATTATGTAATACTTGCAGCTCGGCAGGAGGTTCCCCTTATCGCTCAACGATTTTACGACGCGCGTATCCTTATTGCTGAAACTGTGGACTTTACAGGATACTCCGTTTAATACAATTAGACCGGAGTGTTCGAGGAAGATTCGCATTTCTCTTTTATTTACACTCATCCGGGAACTATAGTAGTTCGTGTATATACGTGATGCCGGATCATAAACGTATCTTTACTACTGCAGGCTAATGCTCGCGACGTGTTAAAGAGATCATACAGTTAACCGAAAAGAGCGAAGATGCAAAGATCTGAAAAATTGAAAAAGAAATTAATATAGATTACAAGAATCAAGAAATTGAATTTAAATTATTTTTATAAAAAAATTACTTGTATCTCTATTGCAAAAAAAAAAGAAAACAAAAAAAAACGTTCTTCGAGATCTCATCAGGAAACTCTATTCGAATCTACTAAGATCCGCTGAGTCGACGAAATGTAATTACAAAGTAATTCGAAGGATTATGAGGGCAAGATGGCGAGTGTACGATGCGTTTTACAAGTTGGCAACCGGCCAGCTTCTTCCCGGCGACGCGCAAATCATATTATCTTAACGAGAGCAGATAACGCCCTTTTGTCGGCGAACGACGCCGCGAATGCATTGTCGCGACCAAAAACCGTCGTAGTTAAAGGCAAACGAAAATGAGAACGTTCTTCATTCGCGTAATTGACTGTCCAGGCAAATTGCCTTTCTTACTATCGTCGTTATCGAGATTACGTCAATTTAAAACCTCGAAAAAGGGAAACAGAGTTATTTACTCTAGATACACCAAGAGGCATGTTTACTCCGAAAAAATTATTTATTTATTTATTCTCACATATACAGGGTATTTCTAAATAAATACGAAAAATTTTGGGAGATGATTCTTTGTTGAAAATTAAGGGTGATTTTTCGTATAAACATATACTTCTATATCCCCCCTCGCCCCTTTCCCTGAGGAGTTCTCCAAAGAGGAGGTAAAAATTAAATTTTAATTTTTTTATTTTAATTTTAGACAAATTAAGAAAATGAAATTTGGTGGACATTTTCTACTAGTAGAAAGAATACTTATTAGTATTTTTTTTAATCTTCCCATATCATTTTTCCTTCCCTCAGAAAGGAATATAGGAGTGTTTATATAAAAGATCGCCTTTAATTTTCGACAAAGAATTATTTCCTAAAATTTGTTGCTTATTTAAAAACATTCTAAATACATATAATTTTTTGCGCTTCTTTAGAAACATTTTATATACGGGATGTATATAAAAATTACGTACAAGATTTAAATTTAAAAAGGATATATTTAAATTAAATTTAAATAAGAGTATACATTTAAATTGTACATTCTGTATTATAGAAGAATCTGTATAATGTTGAATCATTTTTATTTTGAAAATTTATTTATATATTTATTTATAAATACATTTATTATACGAAATTTATTTTACAAAATTATAAGTTAAAATGAAATACTTTATACAATCATAATTTTGACAGAAATAAAGTCTTTAATAAATATGAGATGTTTTTGTCGTAAATGAAATTACCACGGCATAATAATCAGCGGATGGTTAAGTGGAACGAAATGTAGGATAATTTATTTCTCCTCTTTTATGACGAGAATAACAGTTTTTGCCGTAAAAAAGGAGCTATGTCGAAGCATCGCTATTAAAACGAGTCTATTTACCGTTCTCAGCCGAACTCTCGTAAAGAGCGGATTATAATACAGTCTTATACAAACTGGCACTCGGCTAAGCTCGAATGTGCAATTCTGTACTAACGAACACAACGGATGCTATGAAACTCAGCATTTCGTGTCGCATCTTTCATATACCTACACCAACATCATTTTTTAAACAGTAAGATAGATGCAGTAAATGATTAATTAATTAATTATTATTTATATTATTATATATTATTTAATTAATTATATAATTAATTACATAATATGTATTAGAGTGTATAAATATATTTGAAAATAAATTAATTTTTTTTACATGAAAATTTTTTTCTCAAAATAACAGTTAATGAAATTTTTCAAGCTGTCTATTCTCTGGAAAAACATAAAAAACCTGAAATTCTCAGGGAATTTTTGTACTTAGAGAAGTCAGGGAATTTTCATGGAATTTTATTGAAACTCAGAAAATTTAAAAAAAAATTTCTGTTTAATAATCTTGCTTTTATACTGAAAGCAATCCGTTGATAAATGAAGTTGTTAATTATGTGTGTTTAAAATATATTATATAACAAATATATATCTATTTCTTTTTACTTATTCAATGTCTTAATAAAGTATTTAATTTTAATTTAGATAAAAAATAAAAATATTATGCGTTATAATTTTTTTTTTTTGTAACGAAAGCTATTCAGTCTTTTTTTCAGTACATTTATAAATCTAGTACTTGAAATTTAAATGGCCTTGTATTTTTCCTTCGTATAGGTGAAAAATATTAAAAAGCGCGTATAATAGAAATTTATTTTTGGAAATTGCATCAAAAAATTTTAAAAATGTTTTCTTTCTCTGGAATTTTGAACAAAATGCTTGAAAAAGAATCAAGAAATTTTCAAGGATCTTTTTACACATTTTGCTAACGGAGAAGTCTTTTTTCGGATTAATCAAAGAAACTGAGACGACGTTTTTTTAACTAAAATTCTCGGAGCACAGGCTCTTTATTTCGCCGCAATGAACTTTCGTATACGCGTGGAGAAATATACGGGAAACGCGGAGCTTTGACTTTGTTAACGACTTACAAAACCGTAAAAGAGAATTGCGGAGCGTTTCGTGCGTTTTATATCACAAGGAAATCTCTCTCTTTGGCGAAAGTCACACGGCATTATCATGTTTACGTTCACCGGTTGACAGTTTATGAAACGGTTCCTCGCGCGAGGAGATGAAACATAATCAACAGAACTCTCCGCGAGGCAAATGTTGCGTAAGACAGTGAGAACTTTGTATAGAATATATTCTCGCGTTATTTGAATATTAAATGTATAAATCATCCGACACGTGCAATAATCAAGCTGTTTTACGCCCACACGTAACAGCGGAGATAATAAAAAGTCTCTCCAATAGAATTTGAGAAGATTTTTGAGATTAACTCTCACCTTTCAACCCATAAAAAGTGTATGTGCTAGAAATAATTCGTTTGTTATATCTAAAAATCTACAATATATAAAAAAAATGATAGCAAAATTGAATTTGATTAATCAATCTCATTTCTTTCTTTCGACGCCGGGATAGAAGCAACGAGGTACTCGCGAGGCATGCGACGTAAAATACGGACGATACAAGATCTGGCGTTTAATCAGTCAAGCTTTATTTGGAAATTACACAGTATTGTTGGTGGCTATGACGTCCCTTCGCTCGCGAGAGATTAAGCCGGCCGCTCGAGAGGATTAAGCGTGATAAAGCGGTCCATTACGTCGGGGCCGACAAAGTCGTTTCTGCACTCTCGCGATATATCGCGAAAAGACGATGAAAACCGTAGATTTTTTTTTTTTTTTTTTTTCTGTTTACACATAGAAAACGTTGTTACATAGATAACACAACTGAAGATTGTGCATCCGCTTGAACTCGACTCCGGGCGGAGGTCGATGGGCTTTAAAGGCCCGCTTCGAGGGCTGCTTTAAGAACAATCCCGTGTTTTACGAGTAAGGAGCTTTAGCCCGCTCTTCCGCACCGTCGCACTTTATGTCACCTCACCTCAACACGGTCTGG
Organism: Cataglyphis cursor; assembly: GCA_039654345.1. Classification (NCBI taxonomy): domain Eukaryota; kingdom Metazoa; phylum Arthropoda; class Insecta; order Hymenoptera; family Formicidae; genus Cataglyphis; species Cataglyphis cursor. Next base: position 1,186,223 of record JBCEZX010000028.1, on the reverse strand, counting down.
CGGCGCGACGTTGGTATTCCTCGTCAGGTCATCCACTTTCCGGATGCAACGAGTGACGTTTGCGAGTCCTCTCGGAGGAGAGAGAGAGAGAGAGAGAGAGAGAGGGGGGAGGGAGAAAAGAACCTCCCCTTCTTGTATCCGCGATGTATGAATCTCATCCATTATTCCCGCGCGTCCTCTTTATCCTAACGCGATCGAAAGAAGCGTCCGCGAATTTGACTTTATAATGCCATTCATCATTCGCTATTCGAACGATTCTGTTTAATTCAAAATTGCAAGATGTTACATCTATTGTAGGGTAACTCGCGGGAAGATGTCTTACTCAACTTTGAGAGGCAATATTTTTGTAATTATTAATTATGAGCGAAAGAAAATAGAATAAATCGAAAGTATCGTCATTATATTTGTATTTGTTATGATTGGTTACAATAAAAAATGTTTAATTCTTTTATTATTTTAACAGTAACAACAACAGAAAATTCTTACAAATTTGTAAAATGACAGACAATTGAGTAAGATGCTCCATAATTTTTAAATTTTTCTATAAAGAGTACCTATTTACTCACAATCAGCTGATCGCCTTTAGTGCAAGTGACAAAACGACAGTACGTCGTTTTCTCACGCTATATTTTAATTAATCAAAAAATTAAAAAAAATATGCTTTATGTAATAATCAACATACTTATAAACATATTAAGATAAGATTTAGATCATATTTTTTAACTTATTGTAATTAATTTATAAAAATATTGCTTAAAGATTACAATTACGCATCTGTCATTAACGCTGGCGATCAGCTGATTAGTGATTCTCTTTATCAAAAAATTTAAAAATAAAGAAAAGTGGCATTTTACCCGACATGACATCTTTCTCTGAGTTACCTTATGTATATTATACCATGACAATAGTTGAAATCAAATATTGTATGTTTCAGCCAGCACCAATCTCGTCGGCAAATTCACGCAGAGCGTCCGAAGGATCGTCCAGGACGTGAAGGATGAAGGCACTTCCAGTAAGTCCGAGCATTATATTTCATCATACTCGTCCTGCATAGCAGTTTAATTAAACTTTAGTCACCAACTTGGCCGATCGTTGTTCTTCGATAATTTTATATATTAAGAAAGATGAAAGAATAACAACGTATTCACGTTTTCTTTTATTTTAAAAATCTTTTCATACAATTGATTAGTAATAAAATCTTTATATTTTTATTTTTATCGATTATAGGATATTTATATTATTTCTTGATAATCTCGCCTAAAGAAAAAGTCTATTATTAAAATAATCTTTAAAAAAGAAAAATAAACTTGTCAAAGAAATTCGTAAAAAAATATTAAAATATTTCTTTTAAATATTTTCATTCAAAAATATTAAAATTTAATTTATAATATTATAGCAGAGAGAGAGAATCGAGATTTGCTTGGGAAGATAACTTAAATTTCTAATTTCTTTTTTAAAACTGTTTTTTTTTTCAATTCTTAATCCTCAAAGAATTAAATTATGCGAGTTCAAGTAATTTTGGTGAACGGACGATAAAGACGCTCGTACATATCGTTTGGGAATAAACGTCTGGCAGTCTGCCAAGAGCGGGTACGTTGGTTGTTGGTTGTCCCATGAATGGAATCGAAGCGGAAACTCTTGTATTCAGTTGGACTGAGAGTAACGGCGTGTCGGTTTCCCCGTCCCGGTATATTAGCTAAAAGGAACGGAAGCTCCGCCGTTGACGGAGAATTCCGTCACGTTCGGATTACCGCTTTCCCATCAACGAACGCGGAACTATGATTAATTCCGACGTCAACATCGCCGTCGCCGTCGTCGTCGGTGAAATGCGGCTATCAGATAAATTCCTAACGTACATATACGCGATAATGACACGTGTATAGGAATGTTGCCCGACGCGCGATCTCAATTTTGTTGAGACGGACCCTCGCTCTAACGAGAATTGGAAATCAATTATCTCACTGTTGGAAAATTTGGCTTAAATAATTTAACATTCGCATGCCCCAAACAATCAAATTTTTGTGTTAATTTATGTTAAATTAACATAACATAGATGTGATAGATAATAATTTGAAAGTTTTGTGTAAAATTAATATATATTTTTAATAATAAAATTAATTTGGAAAAATAAAATCAACATTTTTTTCTGTAAATTTTGACAGATAAATCCTGTCACTAATGATACGGAACATATTTATTGTATGGAATTAATAATGTGCACATATTATTTTTACATTTTTTCAAAATTATTTTAATGCTTTAACATTTGAATTTAATTAATACAACAAAAATATTAAATTAATACATGAATGTGTTAAATATTTGATACAAAACTTTTAACCGACACATTTTTTAATAGTTGTCATTGCTAGAAATCACAATTGTTTTATGTAGCTTTCAAAATAGCTACAATATACATTAATATTTTATTAAAAATAAAATTATTTTACATTAACCGAATGAAACAAATCTTTTTATTACTTGCTTTTTGATATCATGTTGCTTGAAGTGTTTCGGGATATTGTTTGCTTCCGGAGTTCGAACTTTTCAAACTGGAAATTCGGACGCGTTTAATGAAACTGCAACGGAAACTGAGTTGCTTATCGCGTCGTCCGTCGCGCTCGATTTATTTATGTTGAAACTTTCCTCGCTATCGCGGTGTCGAGTTAATTGGAAATTAATTAAAGGCGACATTCGCTCGCTCGATCTTCGTCGTTTCTGTCGCGTCCAATTTAACAATCCTGTTAAATCGATGATCGACACGCGCGATACGGAAAATCGATCGAGAGGAATCGTTGAATCGTATCAAAGCGGCTCGAAGAATCCGTATATATGTATAAAAATTTTAAGAATTTTTTTATACAGCTGATTAATAAAATTATTATCATAAGGCGTTTATTTTCCCATAATCTTGCTTAAAAAAGAATCTATTAATAAAATAATCTTTAAAAAAAATTAATAATAATAATCTTTAAAAAAAAAATAATCTTTAATAATCCTAAAAAAAATTAAATAAATAATTACATAATTTTAATTAAATATTTAAATAAATAAATAATTAAAAAAAAATAAATAATCTTTAAAAATATAAATAAATAAATAATCTTTAAAAAAAAAATTAAAGAAGGATAAACTTGCGAAGGAAGTTTGACATTCTTTCCTTCAAAAATATTTAAATATAGTTTATAATATATCATGACGGATTTAAAGAAAGAGAGAGAGAGAGAGAGGCAAGATTTCTTTGGGGAGGAAACTTAAATTTCTTAATCCTCAAGGAATTAAATTACGCGGAAAAATTCTGTCCGCATATTTCCAATATCTCTCCGGAGTTTCCAATATCGTTCTCTCCGCGACGGACAAACAGGTGGGCAAACGAAGGAGGAGGTGATCGAGACGAACGAGAGGCTGAGAGTCGTCAGGATACGCCTGGACGGCAGCTACGACACCGCCAAGAGAGCCCTCGTCGAACTGATGTGCAAGTACACCGACAGCAAGCAAGTCCGCAACGTGTTTCAGCGTTACAATCTCCTCAAAGTTATGATCAAGGTAAGACACAAGGAGTTGGGTGTATTACGTGGTGCACCGTCTGTAATTGGGTGGTAGCGCGTGCACGCACGCACGCACACACACATACACACACGTGTTGTTTTTGTCCCACCGACACTTTGTACTCGACACGTGTCAGTTCCAGACTGCCGCTTTCCGTTGATGTAATTACGTAATTACGCCGCCTCTTCCCCCTCCCCCACCCCCACCCGCCACGGTTTATACAGGTAAAACGGAGGATGAATGACAGAGAGCGCCAGCGCACTTCCTTTGAAACTCGCGCGATCGAGTCACTTACTCCCCACTCTTCCCATTAAGAAATTCTAAGAAGGAAATTCTAGAAGGAAACTAGTAATTAACTTACGATCTCATGCAAATTTACATAATGAACTTTTTGTGAAGTTAATAATTGGCTTTATCTTGGATATAAGAAAGAATTATTAAATAATTTTCACATGAATTTTTTGACAATGTTATAATCGGGAATGATATTCCCGAATATATACTTCTTATTTTTAGAATTTTTATATATTTTTAAATTATTGTTTCATCTGATTTTTGCAAATTTCGATTAATATCATTGCACAAATTGACGTACATTTGTTATATAAACATGTTTATCAGTTTTCCGAACGCGATAGGAAACGAAGAGGCAACTGATAGTCGAGTAATAATTTAAAAAAAAAAATAATAATAATAAACCGTCTTTTTATTTATTCTATTTTCACAATTTTTCACAAACGCGCGTAAATTTGTAAATTGATAAGTGGAATTTATCGAAAAACCGTCGTTCGAAGAGAAATGAAATGAAGAAACAGCGAACGACAGTGAAGGAACGGATGTGTTCATACCTACTGTGCATATTTTGTCAGTAAACACAGTCAACACGGTGCGCAAAATATCCGGGGCTCGATTCGCGCGTAAATCGACACGAGGTGTTCAGCTACGACAATATATATATATATATATACACCGTGGAACAAGGGAAGAATTCGACAAACAGCGTTTTTATTTTTCTTTTTTTTCTCTTTTTTTATTTATCTTTCGAAATACACATTTATACCTACCTATAATATATTGCGAGATCCGGGCACGTTTATTATTCCGGGAGATACATTGCAAGACGAGCAATAAATAAAGATGCACGCGAGAGAGAGAGAGAGAGAGAGAGAGAGAGAGAGAGAGAGAGAGAGACAAAGAAGGAAAGAGAGAGAGACGGAGACAAGGAAGGAAAGAGAGAGAAAAGTTAAGAGAAGGGGAAAAAGAGAAAGAGGAAGAGAGAGGGAGAGAGAGATAAAAGGAGAGAGAGAGAGAGAGGGAGAGAGGGAGAGAGAAAAAGGACGAGCGCGCGTTATCGCCACTTTTCTGTGTTTTTTTTTCTTTCACTCTGTTTTTTCTTTCCCTCGGAGATGCATAAACAGTATCGGGTGTATTTGCGCGAGCATCGATGTTTTGTTTCTGGTGTAAACTTTCGTCGCGGGAGACACGGTGGTTCGTATCGTGAGCGCGGAGTATTTTTTTTTTTATTTTTGTTTTTTTTTTTAACAGAGAAATCAGGCTGGAATTAATCCCCGGGCGATATGACTGAATAAAAGTGTTTTCTCTCTATGAATCGCGCCCTGTGTCTCATCGTTAACTCATTGTGTAATTTCGAGGTATGTTTCAAGTGCTTCGTTCATCAAAAAAATCTGCAGGGAATGCAAACGCGCGAGTCGAAAAATGTATATAAGGTACGATTGTCGTAAGGGCGATGCGATAAACAGCTTGTGTCATCGAAATTAGCATGTGTTTTCGCTATCGGAATTAAATAGCTCGAGATTGCTCTTATTGTTAGCGCGAAACGATTTTAATCTCCCTCCCCCTCCCTCCTTTCCCAGCATTAAGGGATTAAAATCTTCATTAAATTGAAGAAATCAAATTAAAATCAAATTGAGACAATTTTTAATCGCGAAATTAAAGGAAGTGCATCAGAGTCCATTTTTACGAAACCGGACCGAGAAATAATAATGGAACTTGGTTTTCTCAAACAAAAATGTCGACGGCCCGTAAGTCATAATCTCGCACGCAAATGCAGATTAATGACGCGCTGCGTGTTGCGAGAGGCGCGGGAGGGAAATCGATCGCGGTCCTAAACCGCGTCTGATAAATGGATCGGCAATTTGTTTTCCGGAATAAAAGGATCCGCTGCTGTACAATGGCCAATCGCCTCGCGAACAAACGCGCGCTTTCTTTCTTCTCGATTTTCCTTTCGATTTTTCCCTCGTCTCGTTCGCGACGAGAGCCACCGACACGCTTTCACCTTTCCAGGACGTAATTAAGCTGGAGACGCAGTATTGGACGCTGGTGGATATACCGAGGCAGGAGAAGCAGGAGACCGTGCCCGCCTTCGTCTTGCGTGCCTGCTCCATCATGGAGAAGACCCATAAGAGCGGGGAAGGCGTGAAAACCTCGGCGCGCCTCGCCGAGGAGGCCGAGACCAAGAGGGAGCGTATCGAGAGACTCGAGAGTGAGTATACCAAGTACGAGTAATCGATTGCTTGTTGAATGTAGCAAGGTGGTAGTCTGCCATGGTTTTGCCGGAGGAAGAAAACAATTTTCCTTTGTCCTTCGTCGATTGTTTTCCAGATCGTTTTCCTGCTTTAATTGATGACCGATTGATGATATTGATGATATTCAATAAATAGGAAATTAATTAATACATTGTGTACATCTTGAACACACAAGATGATACACTTTGTATTAATTTTTCTTTGTGTTAATTCTTATTTTATAAAGAAAAGAAATTTATTTATTTAGAATTTATTTATTTAGAATTTATAATTTAATTATTCAGAATTATATATATATATATATATATATATATACATAATTATAAATAATTAAATTATAAATAAATTATAGCAAATAAATAAATTCTAAATTATAAATTAAAAATAATTATAAATATATATAATATATATAATAATTATAAATATATATAATTATAATTAATTATAAATATATATAATTACAATATAATGAAATTATAAAACTTGAAAAAAAGATTATAAATTTTTCACCTTTATATTACAAATCTATGTAATTATAATATAGTTTTATTCGCGAAATGATAACTGTATTGTTTCCTCTCGTCGCGCAAATTGAGCAGGAAGACACGATTCGATGGTTGTCCCTTGGAAAGTCTTCAAGCATGCATAATATATTATTTTCCGTCATAAGTACTCGATCAAAGACACCAAAGATCTATCGTACCAGTTAGGTCCAAATAAAACCATCTTTTACTGTCAATCTCTCATTATTATTTAATAAATGATTGACGGTATTAAAATGATGCTGTCGTCGATTATCAATAATTTATAAAAAATTGATTGTTGAAGTAAAGTATATTAGAGAGAGAGAGAGAGAGAGAGAGAGAGAGAGAGAGAGAGAGAGAGAGAGAGAGAGAGAGAGAGAGAGAATCGAAGAGAGCATCGTTTCTCTCGGAATTCAAAAAGACTAGGTTCTTTGATTTTTTTATTTTTTTACTTATTTTTTTCTCTTGCAGATAAAGAGCTTGATTTTTCGCAAAAAGATTTGAAATTTGGAAAATTAAAAATTTTTCAGTTATCAAAAGAGAGAGATAAAGAGTGAGGGCGCAATTAATCCCTTTTTCTGGTCTCGTTTACGCCGGTTTTTACGCTCTCATAAATATTCAACAAATGCTTCGTACAACAATTCATAATTTCAGAGCGTGGAAGATTTATGGTATTTTTCATTATCGCGATACGCGGCGAAAATTATTCGAAAATTATTCTTTACCGTGTTTCGTGATGCATTTTAAATGCAATCGCTGCTATTTTTTACGATTCGCGATTATCGCCCCGTTTGTAAAACATTCCGGCAAGAAGGATATATTAAAGTAAATTGCCAATTCAAAGCGCGAGTGTATCTTAAAAATATGTGCCACATAACTAAAAAAATATTTAAGACAGTACTTTGATCTTTTATTTGCTTAATTAAAGAATCTCTTATCTTTATGTAGCGAACTACAGTTTATTTATCAAACCATTCGATACAAATGGCACGATTTGATTGATTAACTCGGTGACTGATTAATTACAAATATTTTTCGAGAATTTGCGTCCTTCATATCTTTCACATTTTATTTTATTTTGATTTATATTTTACTTTATACTATATTTATTTTATTTTATTTTGCTTTGCTTTAATCTCTCTATACCATTTTATTTAATTTATATTCTATTTTATTTTGTTTCTTATATTTTGATAATAAAACGTACATATATTTCTTTAAAATAACGATAAAAAAATATAGAAAATTATTTATAAAAAAATATTCTAGAGGTAAAAGTTGTGTATATGTGCAAAGTAAGTATGTAAATCAATAGATAATAAAAACTTTCAGGATAACATTTTTTGGAAATGTTAAAATTAATAATAATATGTCAAAATTAATAAAGTTGAGAAGTCTATACGTGCCTAATATTCCAGTGCCGGTATTTTGGTTTAATTTTATGCGTTGCACATAAATGTACATATTAACGGTCAACATATCCATTGCTTGATTTCCATTTCGCTAACAGAAACAATATTTCCCTGAACATTAATTAATGCCCCGTCGGTGGGATGCTGGAAAAAATTACGTTGATGCAACTGCATGTAATATATGTGACGCGTATTTTTTGCGCTAAGAAATTAAAATAATTTTTTTTTAATTAAAACTTAATTATACATGTTTCAGGATCTGTGAATAAGATACGTGGATTTTTTTTTAAATAAATAAGTTGATTTTATGTTAGAAATTTTACTTTGGAAGCTGCGCACCAATATTGATGTTTGCTAAGATTTAAAATATTTCTTAAAATAAAGATAAAATATTTCATTACTATATTTACGATCAACGCGAATAATAAACAGAATCGAAACCAAAATAAGGTAATCAATGCTTTATATAGGTATGACGACGGCGCAAATCGAAGCGGAGAACACCCAAATGACCAATGATCTGTACAGATTATTGAAGAAATATACGGGTCTCAGAAATCTCATCAAAGAGTTAAAAGTACGTATTTTGTAAAAGATTTATTTTGTGGATTCCATGATGTAAACATAAATATTTGCCTAAGATAAATTATAGTACAGATAAGTATAGTGCACGAGAATATTTTTCGCATTTAAAAACATTATCTTATTTAACTTGAAATTTAATGTCCTGTTTTTATTTTATAAGTGACGTAATTTTTAATCTAAATTATTTTGTTTAAATTTAAATTTGTTTTGAAACAATAACGATTAACATCGAGAAAAATTTGTAGATTATTCTGTCATTTAATAAACACATAATTCCATTTTTAAATTAGAATTTATTCTGAGAAGCATAATATTTTTGAATGACGATCTTATTCCCGATTAAAGCGAATTTCTTTGAGAGCTTCGAATGTTTTATATCGCTTATCGACTTCGTGATTATGATCGTAAAAGAATGATATCGTTCGAAGGCAGCGAAATGTAACACTGGCTATCATATTGGAACATTGTTACAATCATCCCCTTTTTTTCCATTTTATTCTGATAACTTATATAACACTGCTGTTATGAAGCTCTTCCGCGGCTCTTATCCTCTATTCGTTTTAGATTTTCTTCCTTCATACAGTGTCAAATAAATTGAAGATTGAAGGCTCTCAAGAGTATCGTAATATCAAGGCGAAACTGACCTTCGTCGTCCTATGATATAATCCGGATTTCATGAAACCGATTTAAAAAATTTTACATCACATCTTTCAGCAAAAAAATTATAACCATTGTTCGATCCTTTTACATTTTTAAAAATTGAAATTCTTTTCTGCGATAAATATTTTATCTATCAAATTGCACTTAAAAAGAATAAAGTCACACAATTGTAGGATAAAATATTTTGTAGGATAAAATAATTTGGAAAAAAAAAAAAAATTGCAAGAAACTATCTTTATGCGATATAAAAAAAAATTATAGAATTTTATATACAATTGTCGTTTATTAATTGCCGAAGTGATTGAAGGGGATTGCTTTCTCTATCGCAGGAGGAGTACAACAGCTCGAAGGTGTATCCGATGTTCCCGCGTTACACGATACTGAAGGATATGATAAAGGACATAATGCACAACCCGGACTACATGGAGGTCTGTCACGAGGTGGACCAAGCATAGCGGCCGGACCCCCTCCACCGTTCGCCACGTATGACCCTGTAAATTCCTCGGGGTCTCCGCGTGGTCGTCGGTGAAGGGGGTGAACCACAAAGCGCTTCAACTTCAACTGGCGGGATTTCAGTTCGGGACAGTAAATCCTTGCAATTCTTTCCTTCACATCCTATATCTATATATATATATATATTTCCGTATTTTCTTCCATCCACTTACAAGCCGACGATTCTTCGAATTCTTGGAGCATCAAGTTGCGTTACCGTTTGTGTTTAT
>JBCEZX010000028.1:1162053-1176189 GCA_039654345.1 Cataglyphis cursor | reverse complement strand
ATATATATCGATATTCGCGAATCGTATACAATTTCTCGCAGGTAAGTTAGACCCAATTCCGAGCGAGAAATGGGAGATAATGAGGGATTGGATTTCGCGCGAAAGTGCATTATCGAATGTCGAGGAGTAGCGACGAATTCCCTCATCGTCTTGGAACATCACGAAGATGGAATAGCCGAAGGTATGTCACGAGATCATTTATACATCCGCGAAAATGCTGCTACTTGCAATTTAATCGTCGCGAAAAAATTGACAGCAAGAAACGTTAAATATGAATGCGCTTTGCAGAGAAAAAATAAAATTGAAACTTTTATAAATAAACTTTAATATAATTTATCTTTATTAGATTCGAGAGGTAAACATTGAAGATTAAAAAGGGATGATAATTCTCGTGGAATTTTCATTAAAAAAGCTTTTCGATGTTCCAAGTTGCTCGAAGAAATACTGGGGATGACTCTAGAACTTGCTTTATTAAATCCAATATTTTTTGAACGTCCACTTTGCGGAAGGAAAGATTAAGAGTCGCTTTCGAAATAAATCCAAGTAGCAGGATTTGGCGAGATTTCAGCTAAGGGGTGATTTTACAGTTTCTGACTTCGCGTCGGAATAGTCGCTCGTACATCACACACAAAAGAGGCTAGTCGCGTTATTATTGATAGTGGATGTCGTGTGCACGTGGTATACCATTAATCAATTAATAACAGTTCGCAAGATCAAGTAAATTCGTATGAGCCTGTGAGTTTGTACATAGGTGTAACTCGTATTGTGGGTGCATATGTGTGTTTGCGTGCATAGGATTAGCGTGAAATTGTGAGAGTGACGTCAATGTGGAGCACACTATTACCTGCTTCCTGCTGTGTGGGACTCGCTCATAATAAGGGACATCGTCGTGATCTTCGGTCTAACGCGATTGAATTTACTCGCTTTATCTACAAAAGCAAGACAAAGATCGGACGATACGATATGTTTGAGGAAAAAGGAAAGACGTATTTATAACGAGAAACGTTGGTTAATGACTTAACGCTTGGGAGGAGTTTGAGATTTTACATGGTTAATCTTAAATGGAGATTTTATTGGAGATATTTGGATGTGTATTGTGGATAAATGAATCATATATTTAGTGCGTATAAATATTGGAGTATTTGAATTCCTAGCTTTTACCTACAAATAGGACAAAGATCAGATTCGAAGCGTTTCAATACCGAAAGAAAAAAAATACGTTTATGATAAGGAATATTAATTAATGATTTATCGCTTGAAGAGCAACTAAGATTTACACGGTTAACTTTAAATGTGAGAATTTTATTGGAATGTTTGGAAAGAAAATGGTAATATAGGTTCAAAAAACCACCACACAAAATACGAATTCATATCTTAAAAAATTTTAAGTGGAACTCAACAGATCTGATTTATTTCGGTGTCAAATTTTTTCAAGAATAAATTATAAATTTATAGATAATATAAATCTTTTTTCCTAAAGAACACTTTTTCCAGAAAAACTTCAATCAAATATCGATCTGTGACGTAATTTTTATTTTTGTTTATACGTTATCCATATTTTTATTCGATTACTCATTCTATAATCAAAAATATGCACACGACGCTGAATGCTAATCGACAGTTCGTCCCTGTGTATGTAAACATCATAAATATTAATGATTCCCTATTTAAAGCACACGCAATGCCTCCATTACGAATCGCGAGATAAGCTAAGATTGCACTCATGTCGTGTATGAATCAACGTGTTTCTTTCGTGCGGCAAGCAGAATGGCAAAAATGTCACGTACACATATACATCCTTATTTTTAATGTAACGCGTTCGTACACGATAGGATAGAATATTCACATGCATACATTTAGCGCTAAATGCGCTTCTTTCGAATATTTATATGGTGATTTTCGCGCTAAATACATCTACATCAAGCAGAAAAATTATTCATTAATTAAATATCATTGATTAACATGATTCATATATATTGCTCATCGTGAGCGCCATTTATAGCTTGATATGCTTAACGTAAATATAACATTCCCTATACATATTTTATTTTGAATAACGAAGAATACTTCGGGTTGAGAGATTTATTAATTCAACATTAATTTTTCACATAATAAACATATCATCAAAGACACGTTTACTATATACACTCTGATGCGAAAAAACTCTCGAGAATTTGTGCGAAAAAATATTTAAATAATACAGAAGCTTGAAAAAATGTCAAAATTTTTATACGGAAAATTTTCCGCGTTTATCTCGATATTACATTAAAGAAAACTTTTTTCCAAAACATTGTGCAATTAAACAAAAAAATGATTCTGGATTTTAAAAGATTAGGCAGAGAAATGGACGACAAGTTCGAAGGTAATAATAACGAGCACAAATTAATTAAAAACTTTTGAATTGTCAAAGCTTCACCTGTCAATGAATTAGCGCGGGAGCACCCACAAAGGCTCCGCTAATAAAAAAAATCGCACAAAAATCCTCGAGAAACTTTCGCATTTACATTCACATGCGTATATGCATATCGTGCCGTTCGATATCGACAAACACAGGGGATGTTATCGGATCAGCTGTCCGACGTTATATGTGCCATGTTCTCCAAGTGCTATACCTCAATGTATTTATGTAAAAAAAAAAACAAAAAAAAACAAAAAGGACGCACGTTACGCTGATTATTCGTAATTGCAGTCGCGCGTGATGAATTAACGCCGGGAAATAATTCGCGGCGCGTAACAGGAGGATCTCTTAGGATTTCTGTTGTTCTCATATCGTTAAGATCTAAGTATAAAGATGTATACTATACTAAACTACATATATAAAGAAAGAGAAATGGCTGACAGCCCGAAATCAAAATACGAAATATAATGCGCGGCAGACATTGGGACGACGAATCGAGGCCCCACTCCTCGCACTGCGGGCCCTTTCCAATGTTTGGCGATGATTAGTGCCCCCCTCCCCCTCCTCCCTTAATATTGTCTCCCTTTTTAAGCCGTGTAGCAACTGTATAATCAAAAGGATTGTAATTCATCAAAATGTCTAATCAAATTCAAATAGTATCCTTGATCATCATTTACGAAGCTGGATACAGGCGGGAAAATATGTGATTCGAGAGATCAAAATATATAATACTTTTTATATTGTCCGATTTTAAATTGAACATCAAAATCAAAATTTCTGTCAAAAAAAAATATTCTTAGAAAGTGTCTTTTTCCTCTTTAAAAAAAAATTAATCAGATGACAATATCGATACTTTGTTTTAGATTTACTTTAACAAAAGGTCTTGATAGATAAATAATAATAACGGTTTTATTATCGCAGCATCGATGCGATAACAATAACGTCACATTATCAGATTGGATAAAAGCGACAGTAATCAGTGACATTATGCAGTGTATTGTTACGTCGTTATTAGCTTTGAACGTCGATACTCGTTAGCATACGTGGGTGACAACATGTGGTTATCGTGGGAAAAAAGATCAAAGAACTCATCAAAATATTCATCAAAGTGTAATTAATTTAACAAAATATCGCCAGCCGTATAATAGTCTGTGTCTGCATCCAGCGCGTTCGCAAAATCTTTTCTCCGCATTGACCGTTTAGAGTAGAGCTTTTGACGTACGTACGTATTTATCTTCCACTAATATATTGTATATATAAGGACACCCACACATACACACAATTGAGACACATTTTATCCCAGAAAATATACCTATAATACTCTGCCCGCGTTATATCATAATTTTTCAAATTTTTCAAACGTTTCGCAAGACGCAGCATATTAATTATTAATTTTCCTCTCATTTTTTTGATACGCCGCAAATTACTTTCATATATTCACTTGGGATGGCATATTTATATCCTGAAAAATTTATTTCTTCGAAAAATCTATACATGATAAAGATTTGCAGGGTATTTCGATTAAAATGTAACAAAGTGTCTTTCTTTCAACATAAGAGCGAAATTTCTTCACACATTTTGCAAGCGAAGGATTTCGGAGAAGCTAGCATTATTTTAAGAAAAAAAGCTTTGATATTTTGTATAATCGGAATATATATTTTTCAGCACTTTAAAATTTCGAAATATTCACATCATATATGGAAATCTTTGTATCTATTTATCCGTTTTATGACGCAACTTGTGTAAAGATATTTGTAGTCTTGTATATTTGAACCGTGAATATAACATATACGACCAAGATAATTGATCTAGAAATTTATGGATTAATCTATTGATGACAATGTAAAGATGATTATCGATTGAAGAGTCGGATTTGGAATCCACGAGGGTCTAAATGCGAATAAATTATCTGTATTATTCATATCGAAAAAAATAATTTTATTACTGACAAGTACAAATTTATGCTGTAATCAGTATCTGTATGATATTTTATCTTGTAGTAAAAAATAATTTATTAATTATTAATTAATTAATTATTAATAATTAATCATTTAAAAATAATTAAAAAATAATTAATTAATTATTTATAATTCAATTTATAATTCGAGCTTTATGTATACATGAATTTTATTACAAATAAAGTTTACTATAATTGTGAATTGTACTACAAAACTGAAATTTATTATACGTCAAGTAATAAAATTTTTTATATTTACCGTGTGTGTGAAAATTATTCATGACAGATTATTTTTATATATCTTGCTTTCTCTGCGAACGAGATATGTAATTGGTGCAATAGACCCTTTCGCGATCTTACGATCTTCAATTTTCTCTTTATCTATATCAATAATTGGACTGGTCGACATACTAATCGAAGCTTGTTTTTACTGTACGATTTTCAGTACGATGTCGCTGACATTGGTCGCGAATCAAGATTATCGAGTATCACTAATAATGGAAAATTATATCAAATTTTTCGATCGTGATCTCGGAATTAATTTTTATTATCAAAATATTTTTTGCCTCGAATTGGAAAAGTCGCGTGCAAATTAATGCGTTTGATTGTGCGAAAATCGTGCAGTACAAACATCGCTCCCACAATATCACTATAACAAGAATTATATGGTAACTCGCGATTATCACCGGGCGATTGACTCGCTTCGGTCGGCGCAGCTGATATTTTTTATGCAATCGGAAACTTTCTTAGACCAATTACCGTAAAGTGTAACGTATAAGGTGTGAACTCTTAATAAGATATATAACGTAACGCTATAAAAAAAAAAAAATAATAAATCGTACGTGTAGCGACGGAGTAAAGCTACTACTCGATATGCAATGTCTCTGAATTGAAGAATAATAGCAAGCGTGCTCGCCTTTTCGACGAAATTAGGAGAGTGCCAAATAGATTTTGAAAGTTTATACGTGAGTGTGTATACGCGTGCGTGTATGTTTTTCTCCTCACATTTTTATAGAGCGCTGGCTGTAAGTGCGGGAGCGGTGCTCTCGTTCGCTGAACTGATCGTTATTAAACTTGATCAATTTTTACTTCTCGATCAATTTATAATGTTAAACGTTATTCAGTGTTTCATCATTTTTGAAGACAAGTAATTTAATTTGTAATTTTTTTTTTTTTTTTTTTTTTTTTTTTGATGATATTAAATTATATATATTGTATAAATGTCTTTGTAACAACAGTTATTATAGAGACGCACGTAACGCCAGAGAAAAATTGATATGAGCTTGAAGGAATATATTAAGACTTTAAAAATGTTATACGCAAATAGCTATGAATATATATAAAATATATGATCTACAGCTATATAAAGATCACTTCAGCGAAAATAGCCATTTATCGTCTAAGTATAGAAATAACGAACGTATACAAGTGTCAGATACGAGAGATCTACCGAATGTGTTTTAAAAGAGCGTGTCTATGGTAGATTTACATAATTGTACTAGTATTATAACGAGCTATCTCATTCTTAATGTCCTTCGATCTTTCCCGCAATATATATTTAATTCTCTCTAAATGCAATTTTTAACGATCTCTTATTTTTTCTTGTGTTTTATAAGATTTTATGTCACATAAAATTTTATTATATCAATTTTTATACAATCTATTTACCAACTTTAATTTTCAACATAAATTAAATGCACCTTAATATTTTATAATTAATAATTAATATATTATAATTAACCTTTGATATAAAATTTCAATTCTTGAATATATCGAGTATAAATTGACTTAAAAGTCTCACAGCTGATTTAATAAAATAAAATAATTATGATGAGATCGAAGGACCATTAACGATTAAATATGAATAAGTGTATTATAACGTTAATCGCTAGGAATCCGATGGATTTCCAATACGAGAAAGCTCGTCTATCTCTCGATCTCGTTGTCGCTCTTAATTAAATGTGTTTGCGACTTCACAAATGATATTCTCGACCAATATCTATTTGTCTATAATCATCGCATTACCATTGTCTCTCTTTCTCTCTTTGTGTAATCATGTACACTTTCTTTCTCTCTCTCTCTCTCTCTCTCTCTCTCTCTCTCTCTCTCTCTCTTTCTCGTGCAAGATCGCATAATCATACAAGAGACATACATACTATATCCGCTTTCTGTCGATGGTAAGCGCTTCGGTTGCATATCGATGAATCATATATACATATATATAGATGTAACATTTTTACGAAGAAATATATTTTGGCAAATTCTTCGTGGCTGAATTTACACGGAAAAGACCCTGAGAAGACCGTTCAGTTTTTTGCAAAAAAAAAAAAAAAAAAACATTTATACAGGATGTCCCACTCGGAATGAAAACCATGCGAAAAATGAAGCAATCGAAGAGAATTTCTTTTATGGGAAATTTAATTATAATCTTAAATTTATATATGTATATGTAAAGTTTTTCCTATATCGCACAGTATAGTTTTTTTTTTATTTTAATTATTTGTTTTGTTATAATTAGAGTCTTCTATTGTGAAAAATTAGGATATCTAATTTCTTTTTCTACTAAGTTTAATAAAATTTTGTCGATATCTTTCAATGTAGAATTACAAACAAGAATTAGCCGAGAATTTGTCTCATTCACGGCGGGACATCTTGCGTAAGATTTATCAGTCTCTCTACGTATGCACTCATCGTTAGTTTCAGCGAAGTGAAATGACCCCTTTTACTTAGACACTCGATGTATAGCATCAAATGTATAGTAGTATCGTTAGTTCAGCTAGCTTTTGCGTACTTTGTAAAATATGCGCGCTATAATAAACATCGTCGGCATCGCAAACGATGCGATTCAACGAGACGCAACTGCGGAATAATGCAAGATTTGTTTGAAGTTTCTTAAATTTCGAATTGATTGAAACAAAAAAATTTTTTTTTTCGTTTACACAATTTTTTAAAAGATTACTTCCATTCTACTTTTATTGAAATTAATGATAATATTATCATGAAAACCTTAATAATAACTTTTCTTTGAACTATCTTGATAATTATAATCAAAATATACAGGATGTTTTATTACTCGAATAACTCTGTTACTTTTGCGGATAAATTTTTTAGGCCAGTGTTAATATCCGAGGAAATATCGATGATCGACATTTCGGAAACTATATCTAACATCGAAGAAATTCTTGATTTATTCTTGTATGCAATATCTCGAGATTTTTTGTACAATTTGGAGCTCAAGGTTATTTGAATGTCATATTATTATACATGGTTGAATCTCTTTTAAAATCAATTAAAATATCATCTATCTAAAACCATATGATTCCATTAAAAAAAAAAAGAATTGATGACCTTGAAATAACATTCAGAATAACCTTAATTTCACTATCGTGTTTCTCTTTTTGATTCATACAACTTCTTCCTTTACTATAATATTTTTTTTATATATATATAAAAAACGGAGTTATTTGAGGTTAGAGTTAAATGAAACACCCTATATAATTATATATTTATTATTGTTACTACACAAATAACATTGAGAGTGTTGAATAACTGATATGCGATTCCGTGCGATTTATTATACGCGCAAGTTTCTAAATCGACTGGATTTTCAATGAAGTAGAGAGTAATCGTTGTTATACGCACCCGCTTTTCCTATTTCAATTGTTAATATCATTAATCACTAGTAGTCTATAACCACGTGCAAGAAAATTGACACTGTTGTGAATATGTTATATGTTTCGTTACGGGATAGAGAATCATGAGGACCGCAATTCGATTATTCATTTGTTTGTGAAAAAAAAATTACGTCTCTATCAATCTCTACGCAGATAAAAAAAAAAGAGAAATATGATATACGCTAACAATAAGATTAATTGTTCGAAGTGTTATATTTTAGAGAATACTTAGAGATAGCATTTCCATCTCTACCAATTCTTCTGTGAAAGTTTATATAAATTGTTTGATCATGAGTTTCCATCTTCTTAGCAAATCCTTCGGATAACTAATCTGGGAGAAGTTAAATCCCTTTTAAGGATATAACGCCCTGATCTCTATTTATTAATGCGGTTCTCGCGATTCGACGGGAGTAACGTATTTATGTCTGAACACACAAGTGGTTTGATAGTAAACGATTAGATTTAGAAGCCACGCTAGATTAGATTGACGCGAGACGTAACAAGTGCTAGATGTCATAGAAACGTTAATATGCGTAATTCCATCGATTCCTCACCCTCCTATTAATCGCATCTGTGAATTTCCCCAGCGAAGGGATATATAGTGAGTAGACTATATATTGTATGTTATAGGCTATAGTTATACCGACTATATTAGATCCTAGTCAACCAATCAGTTTGACGAAAGTGTATGCCGCAATAATAATCTGATTTCGTTCGATGTGTCTTTGTTATCGCGAAAGAGGCATTACTCGTTTATTGGCTGTTAAGCTTTGTTAATAAAATATTACGAAATTTTACATTGAACGCCGACGTCATTAATTGCGCTATCTCTATATTAATAACCTTGAAAAAAAAACATTTTGATAATTATGCATATTAGGATCTCACCAATTTACAATGACCTTGACATATGATGTCAAGGACACGGCTCTAATAAGCATAATTACCTACATTTTTAGAGAACATAATATTTATGCTTTCTTTTTTAAATATAATATTTATTGCTTAAATTTAAATATTTTAATTAAAAATTATTTAATTTAAAATTTATTATAATTATTTTTAAACGTCGAACTTTTGATTTAGTGTGACATTTTATTTCTTTTATTTATACTCTTTATTTATATTTTAATCTGTTATTTATCCTTCTATATATTTTAATTAAATAAAGTATTATAAGAAAGACATTGATTAGAATCATAGTTTATCAACGAAAGACAATTAGGTGTTCCAAAATTTTTTGAATGCTGATAAGAGAGGTATTCGTGAGATGCCCCGTCAGCTGTGCCGATAAAGTCGCGATCTGTCCACCAGTCGGCAGCACCGTCGACTTTCGGGCATCGAACAAGTAAGATGGCCGCCACCGACTCGAGTATATCTAGTGAAAATCCCGCCAAGAAGGAGGATGAATTCAACGAATTTTACACGGAGGTATGCGAGTTCCGATTGATCCCGATGTCTCTTTATATACAACGCTATCGGCAAAACGATATCTATCTCTTTGCGACTACGGTCGTAAATAAATTCGGAACAGCGACTCCGACAAATGTCGCTTTATATTAGTGATGAAATAACAATAGGTTCTCTTGCAGTGAATTTGTAATTTAACTGTCTTTTAAATTAGCATACACCCAATTATATTGAGTATTGCTAACGATATCGCTGTTGTAAAACATTGGAGTTTGATGCTCCTAACCTATACAAACAACAGTGTTTGTGTTGAATTTTATCAATTTTTTTATTTTTTTTTTATTTTAATAGAGAGTGTTCTTCCTATGATTACATATCGCATTTTATAAAACTTGTTAATGACTATCATTACAATTTAATATGAATTTTATTAGTCCTTTAATTTCATAGCTATTTAGCTCGCAATTGCACTTTCTTGTATTATCTCTGTGTGAGAGATAAATATGATACTGCGATGATAATGTATATATGTATTGTTGGTTAATAACATCCATTTGCAAAAACTACTGCAAATATTTGTAACTGTATTTTCCTTATTTTTTTTACAGTACAGAAAGTATTCCTTAATATAATTTATTCCATATTAAATATTGTCAAAACAAAAGAAACTCACAAATATATATAATAAATTATATCTACTGTAACGACAATTTGTTCCATTATATTGTCCTGAAATTTTTAATAATTAAATTTTTAATAATATTTTATTACAATAATAGTATTGTTGCTGTTATAATTTTTCTTATTTTTTATTAATTATATAGAATTTAATTAAAATTCTATATTTACTATAATCATAAAAACATTTTGCTTTGTCTTTCTATAGGTTAAAGAAATCGAGAAAAGAGATTCTGTGCTGACACCTAAACAACAAATTGATAGATTATTACGACCTGGATCATCTTACTTTAATTTGAATCCATTTGAAGTCTTACAGATTGATCCAAGTACAGCAATAGATGAAATCAAAAAGAAATACCGTCGTGTAAGTATCTATCTTTTCTTTTTTTCACTAATAAAAAATAAATAGAATAATTTAAATGATTTGTTATGATTTTTATTGTAGATGTCAATTTTGGTACATCCCGATAAAAATCAGGAAGATGCAGAGAGAGCGCAGCAGGCATTTGAAAGTAAGTGTAATAATAAAAGATATATATCGTAATGCAATATGTAACAAAATATCTCGTTAATTGCAGTTGTTAATAAAGCGTGGAAAACTTTGGAAAATGAGGAAACCAGATCAAAATGTATGGACGTCATTGAAGAGGCAAAGGCTCGGACTGATCACATGGTAAACATCTAATTATTCATTCAAAATTTCAACTTTTATAATGAGACTGATGTAGCATATGTTTTGTTTTTTTTAACTGTTGCATAATACCGAATTTTAAAGATTGCAGAAAAGAAGAAAAAGCTGAAGAAAGAAGGAAAATCAGAGAATTCAACTCCGACGCTTTTGGAAGAAGAAACCGAGGAGGGTTATAGACATGCAGTCTGGGTTATGACGATGAAGTTGTTTGCCGATATGGAGCGAAGAAGGTTAATTTACAATTTTTATTAAATAGAAAAAAAATATATTTAAAAATATTAAATTCTTTTGATTAAGCTGTCATAAATTAATTACAGGTCTTTTTAGATAAATTAAATACTATGCCATTGTATACTTTAAAAAAATACTTGAATTTAAAATAAACATTTTTTTCTTGCAGACGGGAATTAGCCACAAGAGATGCAGAACAGCGCAAAAGAAAACGCGAAGAGGAATTATCAGCAGAAGCTCAGGCGGCGTTAGAACGCGAATGGCAACGAAACTTTGAGGAATCTAGACAATCACGTGTCGATAGCTGGAAAGCGTTCCAATCCGGTACCAGTGCCACAAAACAAAAAAAAGCGAAAAAGCTGAAAGCCTTTAGGCCGCCGAAGACGAAGGCGGAATCGCGATAATCGCAGTCACACTCTTTTCTTCACTTTCGATGTGCGAATACTGGTTTCAGTTGACGCGATACTTTATCTTTTAGAGATTTTCTCGCAGTGCGTTAATGTAGATAGATTAAGCGATCCAGCACAGCGCAATATTAATCCAGCCATCGATCAACATGCTGGATCACTTGGAACTGAAAGAAAGATATTAGACTCTTCAGCCCTTCTTGGCTCCAGACCATTCAATTTAGTGTAAGACAAGAATTTTTCGATAATGGCGTCCATTATTAACTCAGTGCCGAGATTCGAGTTTCTAAAAGATTCTCGCACTAATGATCATCAATTTCACTAATCTAAGAACAATTTATTATATTTTTGACGAAAATACATCTTTTTATTTTAATGATATAAGAAGATTATGATACATACTGAAGCTTCTTATATAAAATTGAATTTTGAATGAATTTGGTGAAATTGATTGCATTCAACTTTTTTGCTTAGATAATCGTGATTTAAAGCCAGAGAGATTTTAAATGTTGGTGTTAAGAGTAAAACCAATGTTAAGAGCAGATACATATTTTTGCGAGAAGAAAAGATATACAAGGTGTTCCTAAACTAGCGATAAATATTTTAATGATAAATTTTTTGTAACATTTTAAGACGAGAATTTTAATGAAAATGTCGAGGCTATAGTAGTTTTCAAATGAGAAAGTTTGAAGTTCACGAATGACAGGGCTAGAATTTCACGCTCTCAGGGATGATAAAATGGCTAGTAAAGCATTACTATGGTAAAGATAGTTCCACGAATTGAATGCCTTTGACAATAATGAAATTATTGTAAAAATATTCAAGAGTTTCATTAAGAATTTATTTCTGTTTATCCGTAATGAATCAATAAGAACAATTTAAAACGTTTTTAATAATTTTCAATAGTTTAATACATTGATATTGATATGTATCAATTGTCATATTTATCTTCACATTGAAATTGGTCAATAAAAACATTTTTTGTTTCAACAGAGATTGAATTTGTCGATAAAATATACATATCCATTCCTGAGCGCGCGAAATTCCTGTCATTCATTATTTTTAAACTTTTCCCATTTGAAAACTATTATAGGCTCGACATTTACGTATTAAAATTTTTATCTTAAAATATTACAAATTTTTTGTGATTAAAATATTTATCGCCAGTTTAGGGTCATCCTATATAGAGACACACAAGATCCTATACAGAGAAACACAACCTATTGGATAAATAGGGAACGCATCTCTTTATAACACACCGTGTATATGTGAATGGAAAACAAGTTTCATTGTGTGTATCAGTCTTATAGTGTAAAATCGCGCCGTTTGTTTTGAAAACAATGTAAATTGAACGTCAAATAATTTTGCTAAAACGAATAAAATTCTACATATAACTTAAATTTATTCTTAAGTTAATTCAAACATTTAAATTAGAATTTTATTTAAATTTTTTCGTTTACATCGCTTTCAAAATGCACGGCTCGATTCACCTTGCATCAAAATCTTGCGTTTCCTCGCAGAATTAACGATTAAGGAGTTTATCTCGCAAATTTCGTGATTTTGCGGCATTGATGATTTACATATATAAAAAAGGAGAGAAAGAAAGAAAAGAAAAATTTCTTCAGAGCATTGTACATTTACAATATCCCGTGACAAATGTCAATTTTATAATCTACGCGTATCTCGTGCTTTTATTATTAAACGTACGATGGTCCATCATAAAGAAAGTAGGGTGTGTATTATCACGATGAATTTAGAATTCAGGGAATTTTGATGATACCATACTTCGGATGATAAACAACAAGATCGTGCGAATTAATATATAAGATGGAAATTGTTGCAAAAGATTGCATAAAAATTACAATATTTATTGTAGCAGGAACTGATTGAATCTAAGACTCAACAATTCAGATTTTGGGATTTTCAAAATTTCATCTGAATTCATGACTAAAAAAAAATCTTTATACTATTCTTTTCTTTATACTACTAAAGAGAAACGATCCTTTTCGCATTATTGCAAGGGATTCGATTCTGCACTGAATAAGATCTCGAATTATCGTGATGCCGTTTGAATTTAAGCTCCGTTATTTAAAAGAAATATGATATTGTGATAACTCGTTTATTATATTTCGCGAACACTTCAATATTATACGAACAATGTACGATTGCGGAGCTTCATCGAGAATGAAAATAGTTTGTTCGAGCTTTGAATCAACTGTGAAATGTGAATATATATACGTATAAATTGTTTCTAAAAGACTGTTTATTGCACGTGACTTCGATATATAATATGTATATCCTATTCAACTGCATTAAAGAATCTTTCATTGAATCGTGACTGCAGATAACGACATAAGATATCCATTTAAATGCACTCTGTAATAAAAAGACATATACGACCGCGCTTTCTCATTTCTCACATCGAAATTGCTGCAAGGAATATACATATAGGGTATTCTAAATTTCTCACATTATTTCTCGCCTATAGATTTCTCGATTTATCATTTTGAAGTTAATATTTAAAAAAATACTCGTACAATTACTTTCTAAGGAAAAAAAAAAAATCTAAATTGATTAAGAAATCTATATAAATAAAAGACTATATTATTATATCCTGAAATTTTTCTTTTCGAATTATATATATGTCTTTTATATTCAAATATATATATTTTTGTAAGATATATATA
>JBCEZX010000028.1:1144845-1155829 GCA_039654345.1 Cataglyphis cursor | reverse complement strand
TATATATATATAGTAGAAAAAAAATGTTATGTTTTTTTAGACATTTTTAATCAAATTTGAGTATAAATGGTCGAAATATTCGATGCTCTTGAAGAGCTTGCTCGTTACGAGTAACAGTCGCGTCAGATTCGGACATCTGATCATGCGTTTCGTGTTGCAGATAAAGGCAGGTAGTTAGGAGCGATGGGAATTTTTAACTTGAATAAGACGTGGAGAAAATGATGGAGCGAGGAAAAGTTTCATTACGGATAAACGGGAAGAAATCGATTCCGAGATATTTATTAGCGCGATAGATTTAATTCAATTATGACAATCATTACAAATATTATTATTTGAGAACGAATTATTTAATTTATTGATAAAAAGATTATTTTCTTTGTATTATCTTCTTCCTTTTTCAAAAGAGTGCAATGTTGTTTAATGTAATATGTGTGATATTTCAAGTTATTATTTATTGTGATTTTCTGTGATTTATCACTATTATTGCTTAATCATTTTTGCTATTTTTATTTGTCATATTTTCTATATTTATTATCATGTGGATAAACGTCGTGCTTGGGAATGTTTTCTTAATCATGCATGCTGATATTTTTTCAGTTATAGAGAATCTATTCTTTTGACATATAATATATGTATAAAGCACGAAAGATACTTTATTCGAAAACCGTCTGATGTATTAATTTAGCCATGGCTAATTTGCACATATGAATCGTTTTGTACGCTTATTGTTAGCGTTATTACCGGTGTGAATGCATTGTATTTCTCTGGAATCATGTATGGTACACGCGATATATGATGCTTCGTTCTTCAGCATTTCGCTCCAATTCGCGAAAAAGAAAATGTTTCGAGCTTGGGAAAATTCGAAATCTGGCATCAATTATTGTTATAGAACACTCTGGTAAATTAATTTTTCTCTTTTCATAAATCGTAGAAAAATGTTAATAAATTCTATCTATATTTTTTTTTTTCAATAACAATTTTAAAGATATTAAAAGAAATTTCAAAACATATTCAATTTTGAAAGATTGATACAATTTCATCTTCTGAAATCATTTTTTAACTAGAAAAAAAAAATGATAATCGAAGAAAATGAATTTTGTCCAAAAGGTTGACATTGTAAAAATCTGTGATCAAATTTATTTTTTTTTTTTTAAATTGACTGAATCGATTATCAATTTTGACTTTTATTTGCTCACACATCTTGCAGCGTAAGCGCTTAATCAGCGTTATTTGCGTTACACTTTCTATTTGTTATCCGTGGCAGTAAAGTCTGATGGACAGGCAATCACTTGACAACGACTGTCAAATACCTTCGTCAAATTGTCATCGGGAATAAGACATTCTCGCGAAACCTGTTATCCGGAAATTGCTCTGTCGCCTAGTAAGCAAAGTATCTCGTTCGCTCTGTTCTATTCGCCAAACAGATTATGAATGTATTTATTCCTTTCCGTTACTTGCCTCGGTAAACACGAATCGTTATCTGCCGCCAAGTTACGAGGCAATCTTAATTTCTCACGCTAAAAGTAGGACTAGTATATGTAGTGTCGAAAGTAGCGTTAATGTTTATATTTAATCTGAAAGAAGAATGCAAATTATTTCTTTTTATATATAGAATCGAACTTTTTTGAGATAGATATAAATTCGTGGGCACAAAAAAAATTACTTTTATTTCTTTTGGAAGTTAATTGCTCGAGATGATTTGTTGACATTTCTTAGGTGTTCAAAATTAAATCGCAATTGTTTGTAAATGTGATTTATATTCAGGTACGTGCTGTCAAGAGTGGAAAGATTGAAAATCCACATGTCGTGCATCTGTTGCACGAATGATGACTGTTCAAATCGAGAAATCGTTGCGAAATCATCGAATCATTTACAAATAATCTTGAGAATGTGCGTGGAGAGGAAATCTTTGAAAAATATATTTGTTTGATCATTTAGAAGATAGAAATTATATTTTGCAGTTGTTCAAAGTGTAAATTGTTTAAACTAATTTTTGATGAAAATTTAATGATCTTTTCGATGACACACAGATATTGAAGAAGATATTGAAGATATTGAAGATATTGAAGATATTGAAGATATTGAAGATATTGAAGAATATTTATTATTCATCTTCTATTCCATTAACATAAGTTATTGATAAATTATATGTCAATAGATTATTAGATTAGAGAGGTGAATGTAAAAAGAATTATGTATAGAAATATATAAATATATATATATTTGCTCCCTCAAGCATTTCACGGAGTTTCAACAGCAGATAATCTTCCGCTTAACCGTTTCTTCGTGGCGGAACGAGCGTGTAATTAGACACATTCTTGCATCTCTTCGTTTATAATGCCACTCTGCCGTGTAATTTGCTAATATTGCAACATAGGATGCAATTTCAGCTGCTCGCTTACCACACATCTCGCGCTCTCTTATGGGCGTTTAATTGTTTATATCGAAAATCGCTATTTCGCGCCTCCTTAATGTACGAAAGCAATCCGAGGATATCGCAAGCTTGATAAACTCTGTCATTTAAACTACCCACGCTTCTTCGCGCTCGATCGTAGATCCGCGAGTAAATAACGACGAGAGAGAAAAACTAAAATCATATTTAAAGTTGTTTCGCAACATCGATGATTGGCGTCGATCAATAAGTGGGCTTAATCGTCTTCTCTTCAATCATCTCGTATTAGATTTCTTATATGGAGAAGAGAAAAAAAGAGCCGCGCATTTGAAGAGGGAAATTTCTCAGAGGAAACTCTCTTGACATTAGCCGATAGAATTAATTTTCCCTCGTGTATCTCTCTTCGTCTTTATAAAATGAGACAGGCAGCAGGGCTATTTACCTTTGCGACGACGAAGAAATTGAGAGAAGACAGCATAGGCAAGGCGGCGTATAAAGACACCGCGAAAGACACACAGATACATACCATATTAGTCACGTTTCTCGATGGAAATACTGTCATCCTTCTCTCTCTCTCGTCTTTCTCGCTCTTCCACCAATGTCAATGACTGCTCCCTTGGGGCTAGCTGTGACCCCCCGTGTGAACGAGTCTCGTCTTTCTGTGTCTCGCCGAGCTGGAATGGCTTTCACACGAAGGTGGAAAGAGCGAGCACAATGTATGTATATATAACCGACGCGTCGTTATATCACGTGAATAAACGTGAGTTATATTAGGCTGCGAATATCCTGGACTCATCGCGTTAAGAAGCTCTCATTAGGGGAAGAGCGCCTTTGAAGAATTTTTCTTCTCTAGATATCTTTTATCTCAAATTCATCCATGAAACTTCATGTTACTCGAATAATGTATGATACATAAGAGTGGTTAAAGAAGAAATTAAAATGTCAAAGAATTAACAAGTTTATCAGGAAAAAAATAAACGGAAAATAGAATAAAAAATAAATTGGAAGTATATGAAGTATAGAAATATATGAAGCATATAAAGTATGTGAAGTATATGAAGTATATGAAGTATATGAAGAATATGAAGTATAGAGTATATGAAGTATAGAAGTATATGAAGTATATGAACTATATGAAATATATGAAGTATAGAAATATATGAAGTATAGAAATATATGAAGTACATAAAGTATTTGACATATATGAAGTATATGAAATTTTGTATTTGTCTGTAATGAAGATACAATTGTTTTGGATATAAAGGATGCTTTTATCGCTTCACAATTCAAAGATGGAAAAATTAAGCGTAGGAACGCGGAAATCCGCGAGTGTCCGGTCCGAATAGGCTCGCGGATTACTTGGAGAACGGACCTTAAACCTTAAGGTTGAGTAACGGTTCTTCCGGCACGCTCATGCACACACATACCTTACCTCACCTACCTACCTACCTACCTATCGTGGTGTCTCTCTACCAGGAGGAAGGGGAAATCGCGATTTCTGCGCTGAAGCATCGCGAGCGATGCAACGAAAAGTCCTGGCAAACCTGTCCCTGGTCCCGCTTCTTCGCGCGTCGACGCAGGCAGGGTCGACGCACCGAACGTGACGATATTTTGACGTGCCTGAGGCGGACTTCGCTGTCGCGAAACTCGATCCGGCACGTGACTCCCGCTCGATTCGCAGTTGCGCAAGTTAAGCCGAGCCGCGAAGGTGTACAGTAAATGAAGTATAGGGAAACTGAAGAAATACGTTGATCTGAATGAAGCGAAGAATGTGTCCAAAAAATCAAAGTTTCTTTTGAAGATATTAAAAGAAAATTTTTTGTTGAAGAATATTTAAAAGAACCTGGCGCTGTGTGCAAAGTAGTATAGATACTACAGAGTGTTCGGAAAGTAACTATTCACTTATTTCAAATATTTAAAAAAGACATTTATTAAACATTATTAACAAATAAATTTTTTTTTTTTCACGAAAGATGTTGGAAGTGATCTCCACGAGCATGCAAAAGAAAGTCAACTTGTCTAATCTTTGTTATCAACTCTCCCGGTGATATGCTTCTGATGAAGAAAGGCTAATTTGCTAATAATGTTTGATAAATATTTTTGTTTTAATATGTAGATATTTTCCGGACACCCTATAATACTAATAAGTAATAAAATACTATATAAATTGTTTTTTTTGTGCTATAATATACATTGTATTAATACTTTATTTCATCGATGTCAGGTTTAAATTGCAGCAGAGATTTTTCATTTTTCATATCCTAGAATAAATTTTTTTTTCAATTACATGTTTTTTTTTATTAATTAAGATAAAATTTGAGCTGATAATTTCTGTCCTATGCACTCTTCTGTCATTTATATTCTTTTGCTTATTGTATTTCTTCTGATCGCAACTCAAATTTTTTTTTTATTTTACGCACAATCCTCGATAAATAGAAGATCCTTGTAATTGCGCAATTTGCTCTTTACATTACACAAAGCGAGATAATTTACATGTTGACCGATTCAGTGGCTAATCATAACATTCCTGTGACGCATTCCTGGCAATTTAATTAGGATAATGGTGGGAAAATTATTGTTTTGTAGGAAACTGAAATGATATACCACGAGTCCTTCTTGCTAATTATTTTCCTTCCGCTCCAGATTTTATACTGACACGGGTAGGAAACATCTTCGTCATCCTCGAGACATGACACTCCGCACTCATTGTCAGATATTGACCTATGCGACCTGATTTCCCCTTTTCCATTGAATCTCTAAAGCATCGGAGTATCATTTGAATAAAACAGAGAAGCTTCTCTATTATTTAAAATTGTAATAAGAAGCGAAGGACCAATTACAGACTAAAGAAAAATTTTAGTCTTTGTTATTCTCTTTGTTATCCTATACCTTCTTCACCTTTCTCATCCTTTTTCCTTTCTTTTAAATTTTACTTTATACAAAGTTGATCTTATTGGGAAAAAAATACTTTCTTAAATTTTTTATTAGTATATATTAACTTTAATTTTTTGATGTTTCTTTTATTTGATTCTAAACTATGTCGTAGCTTTTTTTAAAACATTTCTCGTACTCTGATGTTCTGAGTTAAAACTACCAATTAGATTCTTATCGCGCATGCGGAGCCACCAGTGTGGAAACTGATAATACTGTTTAATCGAATTTGATCGAATACAAAAGTCCCAATAACTTCAGTTCATTTTATGACGCACATCATTCCCGTAAATTGACATCGATATTGATATCTCGTGTTTTATATCCAACACGGATTCTGTATATATAGCCTCTATGTGTATTGACTGAACCAAATATCTACAAATGTTGCTGTAACAGATTATCTTTGTCAGTCAGACTAGATAACAGGATAACGCTTGCTTTCACGTAAATCCCCATCGTATATAGAAAGTCGTTATTTACTCTTTCTGATGCGTCTCCGAGGAACATATCGATTAGCAATTAGACGCACCATTACGATACAGAATCCGCAAAGGGATCCCAGTGATCAATGAGACGATATGAATCTATCCTGCCACGATCAAACTTCTTCCACAATTGCGAAGATATGCAAATCATCTTCATTCATCTAGGACGCTTTTTCAGATAATTATTTTTTCTCTTATAATTTTGATCCATCGTCAAAATTTGACGTTGAGAAAATCCGCAGCGAACTGATCGCGATGGAGATCAAACGGGAAGGCCATATTAGGAGTCCAACATGGTTAAACGTCGTTCACCACGAGGCATTATTGTCGTCTAATGTACGTCCAGTCACGCCCCCGCTAGTTGGGGCCCGGTAAGCGAGCGAGTCGTGGCGAAGCGAGGCGAAGGGTGCCGAGGGGCCCCATCGTCGGCGGCGGGGGCCCGTCGTCGATCGGCGAGATCGCGACGAGCCGAGCTCTCGCGAGGTGTTCTCGGCTGGACCACTCGCGAATTTCCTCTCGCCGAATAATCCATCGATTACGGGGGATTACGCGATTTGAGCGCGTGTTCGGATACTCGGGTGCCTTCCTGAATCGATGACAAGACCCAGTGATCGGAACTGCTTTCGCGACTGCTCCGAAACTGGTGCCCCAAAGTAGCCTAGGTATGTCTGTGAATCCGGCTGTCATCGGTGGTTTCTAGGTTGAGTGTATACTGTATTGAGTGCAGTGTAGTTGCAATTGTGGATACGTTGAGTGAATGTCCAGCTTTAGCAGGAATCCGGATGATCCAAAAGACAGTAAGCGATATAATCAGGAAATAATATATTTGTTCTTTTGTTTTCGTAATTGTATCATCTTTTAAACCTTTCCTTTAGTGCTTATATTGCATAGAAAAATTGTTAAGCATCTCTTTGTGGTTATC
This sequence comes from Cataglyphis cursor, assembly GCA_039654345.1. Lineage (NCBI taxonomy): Eukaryota > Metazoa > Arthropoda > Insecta > Hymenoptera > Formicidae > Cataglyphis > Cataglyphis cursor. Next base: position 1,149,096 of record JBCEZX010000028.1, on the reverse strand, counting down.
AGTTTTATTTATCAGCTTATTAGTTTGTCTTATTTTTATATTTTTTTTTTATTACTTATATTTTATATCATAAACAAACACGCCGTAACAATATGAAGTGTACTTAATGAAAATATTAAGAGATTTCCTTTAGATCACATTTTATATCTATCTGAAATATTGCGATAAAAGTTATTCATACCTTTGATACAAAAGAATGAAATAAAAATTTGAAATAAAACTTCCAAATTCATTTATTATCATGATGAGAGAGAATTAATTATGAATTGAACGCATTTGAAAAATTTTATCCAGAAATGCATATGAAAATTTCACATAATTCCCACTTTTAGTTCTCAAGTGAAGAAATCAATTGATCTGCTGATCTCAAATGCGATGATTCTTCTTTCTCTTTTGTATAAGAAGCGATTAGGCAAAAAAACCGAGAAAAATATTTTACCAAGATAAAAACATTAACAAGATGAAAACATTAAATAGATTAGCGCCGGCATGATTGTTTTCAATCAGTACAGATCATCTCTAAATGTATGTTGTTCTTCAGAAATGTATGTGTGTGAGCAAACCGGATATGCACGCCTATTCGCGTTTAAATTCCGCATTAATGCGGAGTGCTCATATTTTACGCAATCGAACACGTCTTTCAGCGACGTTCAAGTATGGACGGGAAAAAAGTGCGTTATTATTCAGTCTACTTAGCTTCCTCATACCTAATTCATTTCTTCATTTACGTCCGTCATAAAACATGCTCATTACATGTGTAGAGTAACTTGCTTTTAATTATATCCTTTATTAACAAAAATTGATAACTTTTAATCCAATTGATATAGTTTTTTTTTAGATAAAAAAAGTTTTCTTCTTTTTCATTTATCTTTTTTTTAAATTAATGTAAATATAATTGTATTTTGAAAACAGTAAAGAAAAGTATATTGTTGGAAAAATTGGCTTAAATGTAACATGTATTGCATGTCTCAAACACAAATTTTTGTGTTAATTTAATCTAATATGAATACGTTAAATGGTGACACTAATATCATGTTAATATTTCAACACAAAATGAATACAACCTTCATAGCAATTTAAAAGAAATTTTTTAAAAATAAAATTAACATATTTTTAACAATAAATAAAATTAACTTGGAGAAACGTTATTGATGGCTTGTAATCATTCTTAATCCTATTCTAATAAAATAAAATCAACATTTTTTTCTTCAAATTTTAACAGATAAATCCTGTCACAAGTAATACGGAACATATCTAATGTGAAAAATTAGAAATAGCTGTGTATTGTGTTATTTTTATACTTTTTTTCATTTTTTTGTTTTAATAATTTAACATTTGAGTTTAATTAACACAACAATGATATGTTAAATTAACACATAAATGTGTTAAATATTTAACACAAAAATTTTAACCGCCATTTTTTTCGCAAGAAAACACAAATTTTCCAACAAGTGTATAAAACGTAATATTCTCCATTGCCTTTAAGACGTCGTTACATCGCCGGATGTGAGCGCAATGACTGTTCGCAATAAGTTTTCTCGACTGTCAAAGACGGAAGTGAACGAACGGCCAGATGCGTAGCTGCATGTATGTACCTTCACGCGATCGGCATAGCGAATCTTCCGTCTTGCACGTCGTTTCAATTCATATATTCTATCATACATACATACATACACATCTCTTTTTTAACGAAGCCAGGTTCGATAGGGCATTCTCTGTCGTCAAATTGAATTTCTCAGCGGTTTGACGCATATTGTTGGCTAAGTTTGTAAAATTATTCATGGAAACTCGCGTATCTTTCTATTCCTCGGCGAAATAGTTAACTCGTATCGCCGGGTATGGAAATTTTCTTCCTGGACCGGATGACGGACAACGCTTATTGGTATTCTATTCGTTTGCCAGACTATTGCTATTCCCTCTCACGATTCATTGTTCGTACCTGATCCGATCTGGAGAGTGAGATAAGGAAGGAAAGAGTATGACTCGAAGAGAAAAAGAAAGAAAGAGAAAGAGAGAGAGAGAGTAGGCAATGTAGGAGAGTAGACTGCATTTCATTATCCTAACACGCGAAACCGCAGAATGCGTTTTATGAATAGATTTTTTTTTTCCATGAATAAGAAATAAATTTATACATGTATGAAAAGTAAGCATCGCTATGTTTCTACAAAAGAAAGAATTGATAAAAATAAATTCTTATAAATGGAAGAGAAATGAAAAATTAAGAAATGACAAAGGGCAAAGACGTGTCCAGATCTTTTTTATATCTCGAATAGACGGCGCATTTAACGAAATTAAACATTTCTTATTTATAGCCTTGTAACTTATAATGAAATTACGTTAACATAATTTTTCTCGCAAGCTCGACGAATAGGAACCGGGCATGTATACCTAGTGAAACACCTACGAAACACACGGTTATGCGACGTTGTTGGCAGTCGAGCTACGAGGTGTAGCAATCTTTCGCGCGTGGTACGTCGAATCTTTTTATAACAAAAGGAACCTAGATGCGACTGTACGTGAGTCATCGTGACAGCAATCAGTCGGCATAGTCGTGTTTCGTCGTTTCAGAAAGTCTTCTCTCTTTTTATTCGTAAATCCCACGGTAAATTATTACCCAGTTAATTAAATACTCATTGAAACCTTATTTCGAGTCAGCGAAAAGAGAAATTGTTTCTTGTCATGATTTAAAGTGATTACCCGGTGTGTAATAAACATTTTAATAAAAAAGTAGACATTGTCAAAGTGATATCAGTGTTGGATTATGGTTAAAAGAACTCAACTTATTTCTCTACGTTTATATTTATCCTTTATTTATTTATGAGATTTTATGATGTGAAAACTATTAGAAATATTTAAAAATATATTCGCCGAGGTTGAATAAAATTAGCGATTAATTGCATAATTGCCCTTGTCAGCTGTGTGACGTTTCGAGAAAATATACATCTCTCTATGAGAAAGAAAGAGAGATTATATAATCTAATAAATATAAACTCTTTAGATCTATAAACATAGAAACAACATTGTCGAGTTTTAGTATTTTATTTTCTATTTTATTTTTTTTCGCTTCTTTTCTCTTCTTTTTTCTTTTTTTCTTCTTCTCTTCTTCTCTTCTCTTCTTTTCCTCTTTTCTTCTCTTCCCTTCTTCTTCTCTCTTCTTCTCTTCTTCTTCTTTCTTCTCTTTTCTTCTTCTTTTCTCTTCTTTCTTCTCAATTTCTATTTAAATCTTAATTTGTATGAATTAAGAATACAAATGAAGAAATTGGAATATAAGAGCTTATGGCAATTGATACTATTTGTTCTACCAGATCGATCACACGATCACACGAATTGAACACACGTCCATTACTGTATTGCGAGAGCAAAAAAATGCGCTAATACTATAGTTAACAGCATGTTTCTTCGCGCTCAACGAGGAAGAAAATCTGACGGTGTGCAATTTTTGCGACCGCACTCGAGTGTGATGAAACGGTTGTTGATGATTATAATGGAGAACGTGACACGTGCGTCAGTTGCGTGAATAAGTCGTGGTCATTAAGTCGAGCGCCACGATGACGACGACAACGATGAGAAACGCCGATGATCGAGATATATCTTGATCTCGCGGCTCGTAAACTCGTTCGTTTTTGCCGTTCGATGAATAATCGCGCTCGGATATATGTATACATGCAAGGAAGGACGCAGCCGATCGTTAATTACCCGCGCTCTTGGCTGGAAATAAACAATAATTAAACGTAACTACGTGTATAGGCGATAAAATCGCGCGCCGCACTTGGTCGCGTAAAATCCGACGCCCGAGAGAATTGTTAACGCTTGAATAACGTTTCGCTATGTCCAATTCATCCGCTTTTATTCAGCAATCGAGAAGGCTTTACTAAAGAATTAGTCGGGATCGGGAGAATGATTACGATCACGATGAAGGATAAAAATAAAACCCATTATTAAGGATCCAGTTTACTCAAGCAATATAAAAAATTGATGACATAAGAATTTTTCTTTTTTAAGAATATTAGAACTTGGTGTTTTTGGCATTTTACATATATTTTGATTGATACTTAAATAGTATGTCAGTGTTATTAAATCTTTTGGATATTTTGCTTTTTTTATTTAATGCTCCTCCTGTAATTGTCCGAAATGAAAAAAATTTTGTCTAGGTGTATTCCTTAGGATATTTTTGGTACTGAAGCTACAGATACAAGTACTGAAGCTACAGATACTGAAGCTAATTAGAATTTAAATGATTAACGTTTTATA
>JBCEZX010000028.1:1113716-1131110 GCA_039654345.1 Cataglyphis cursor | reverse complement strand
ATATAAAGAGGGAGAAAGAAATATATATTTATTGTAAAATAATTTTAAACAGAATAATGCTCGATTATCAATCTTTATCCATGAATTAACTAGTGTAATCGATCGAGAAAGTCTACGAATCAGCGCGTTATCGTAGGTCTGTAATTATCAAAGTTGAGAATTCAACCAACGGTTCGTTAGCGCCGTGAGCAAACGTGCACGCTCGTAACATTCAAGAGTTAGTTCCTCGAGTTGGTAGAAACATTAGCGCAGACTTTTGCGCACGTTCGTTCCCTTCTAATTGCATCGTAACTTGTTCACTGCTTCTCCAGCAGTGTAAACGAGACACCGCAAGGGATGCTCTCTATTAAAGTGCAGAGTAACATTCTCAGCCCGTAGGGGTTCTTTATAGGCACATTATGACTGTATGCTTCATTCACAGAACTAACGCTTCTCTTCATTAGATTCCTATAGTTGCTGCATTGCCATATGCAAAATAGTTCGAAATTATTGCTTATATTTTTTGCAAATCCATGTAACAAGATAATATATATTTTTCCAGAATTTTAAAACATTTTTTTTTTTTTTATCGCGATGATACTTGCATGTGTGCGTAGAATATATATTTGTTTCTTCGGTCGACAACTTGGTTGCTATTTTATTGGTATCTTTTATGAATTACGGACTTATATTATTTTCAAACGCTATAAGCTCCTAGAGATAATCGATGAAAACGATAAAGCAGCTACCAGCATGTTGATAAATCGACTTTATCAAACAATTCCGTCTCTTATCTTCCCGTCTCCATGATCTTATCTCGCTCTATCGCTGAATCAGCCCGGGGATAGACGGCCCGTTGTTGAGTGAACCGTTAACGATTGTTGCAAAAGGTTCACGACGACGCGGGAGATCGCACGCGAGATCGTCCTGTTGCACCAGCGAGGATCTGCAGAGCCTGCAGACGTTGAACCTGATCGGACGCGGGGATCGACCACGCAGTCCCAATTCCGGATCGATTGGTCCGGAGCAGGCGGCGGCATCCGCAGTCGACTATAGACGTCTCGTGTTCATCAGCTCGGATTCATCGTCGGGCCGCGAGGAGGACGACGCCGACAGCAGTTGCTCGAGCTCGTCCTACCTGAACGGGCTACCGCGCAACAGTGGCCACCACCATCATCATCATCACGCGCAGTCGCTCGAGGACTGCGACTGGGACTACTTCGAGAGCGGTTCCCTGCCGCTGCCAACGACGCCGAGTGTCACCGTCCCTGGTACCACATCGGACATCAACGTCGGTCAGGACGCTTGGAGTTGCTGTCCGGGACGCGGCTCCGCCGCCTGTCAGGTGAGCGTGATTCTCAAACTGTTGATTAATTAATTCATTTTTTACATATTAATAAATAGATAAATATTAATTAATTATTTATACATGGTGTCCTAGACCATCCGTACACCCCTTTTCTTTCAAAAACTAAGCATTTTCGAGAAAAACGTTTTGAACAAAAATTGTATGGTTTTGAGGGGAACATAAGATGGTGTCATTAGTTTGACCTTGGATGGCATCGTTAAGGTCAAGTCAAGGACAACTTTAATTTCTTAAATGGAATTCCCTATTTTTTATTGCATATTTTTGTAGCTTATGTCAGGAGCTTTCCAAAACACTATAATAAAATATTTTTTCATTAAGAAATTTTTGAGTTATTTTGTATCTTAATCTGACATATTTTAATATAAAATATAAAATATCTCGAAAATTATTTAGTGTTCAATAAATGTATCGTAATACTTTTATGTACAGAATAATAAGATGAATCAAATGGTGTACAGAAAATAGTTGTTTTTAAAAAAAAGTATGCAATTATTTGCAATATATTTTTCTATAACAATTATTTATTTTTTCTTTACACCATTTGATTATCTGTGATTTTCTTTACACTATTTGATTATTGGTGATCTAGGACACCCTATATATGTCATACATGATATGTGTATTATAGATTAAAGTGCTGAATTGATTAATTGAATTTAGCAAAAAATCATATGTAATAATATTATGTAAAAAAGTTAAAGTAATAAATATACATACATATTGTTGCACATGAATTTACATGTGATGTATATTTGAGCTTTCAACGAATTTTTTTTAATTGAAAAAGAAAAGAAATAATAATATAATCGAAAAATCACAATCTTAATTTTAATTTTCAAATTTATATTTATAAAATACAAATAAAAAATTATAAAAATTGAGATCATAATTTTTCGCAACTGTATTTTTTTTTATTTATAAAATATAAATTTAAAAATGAAAATTAAGATTATTTTTTCGACTGGATTTTTTTTCTTTCTCGGCTAACGTAAGAAAATTCAGATATCCATTGCATGTAGATTTGCAACAATATGTGCAACAATATATATATATATATATATATATATATATATATATATATTTATTATTTCAATTCTTTTAGAAGCATAATTTGGGCGATTTATAATTTTTATTAGCACTTTACACAAAAAGCTTCTCTTATCTTTAATTAATTTGATTGATTGAATTAATTAAATTTGATTTTTTGTATAAATATTATCAATCTTTCCTTAATGTCAAGAATATTTTAAAATAAATTTTTTCTATATTTATTCGCGAAATTATTTTAAAAATAAATTAAAGAGTAGGATATCATATATACAATACAACGCGATAAAAAGAATTTTCATGGATATGAACACAACTCATGTGACCACGACTGAATACTAGCTGCGTGTCCGTTTTGACAAATACATTGCTACAGCTTTTAAATTAATCATTCACGTTCTACTAGCGAAGAGAGTCACACATGGCAGCTATGCGGAATTCACGGTCACACTTTGTCAATAACGTGTACTAGCAATCTCTCTCGTATATCGAACGACGCCTCATGGTCTCATGCTGATTATGCTGATCGATAAGTGCTTTACTAGCGAATTGTCATCGTCGCCTTTCAAATTGGGAACTCATTTCTATCGACAGCTTTTATAAGTAGAACAAATTTAATGAAAACAAAGGATTTTAATTTTAGATTAATATATTTTCAAATTATCATGTTTTATTTGCATTTTCTTTTTTATTTTTCTCTACATTAAATTTAATTCTTCTCTTCATTTATTTTAATTAAATGTAGAAATAAATTTGTCATTTATTTAATAAAATAAAAACAAAATATGTGAGAAATATATGCAAAATAACATAAAAAATAAGAATTTAGAGATCAATTTCGAAGCAAATTAAATATCAAGATTAAAAAAATTTATTCATTATAAATAAATTTTATTTAAATTGAAATTTATTTATTTTATTTAAATTTATTATAAATTTAAAAAAATATATATAAGTTGTCTGCACATACATGCTATAAAAATTGGACAAAAAATTTGAAAACTGATAGAAAAAGATAGAAAGCTTTTTAAGATAATATGTCGCGAGCTATCATCCTGTCGTTCTATCCAGGCTTGCGGCGGTTCCCGAAGCGCGAACGTACTCCCGGTACCGGTGCCAATACCGGTCCCGGTTCCGTATCCGGTGCCAGTACCGGCCGCCCTGTGGACCGGCGACTTCGCGGCGGTCGCGTCATCCATGATAAGCCGCGGCGACGGCCACGCCGAGTCGGGAACTCTGAGGTTACGTGGCGACCCGGCAGCGCCCTGGTTCGCCTGGCACCCCCGTTTCAACCAGCCCTTACATGGCGCGCGACTGGATCCTCGACTTACCGGCACCTTCGATCCGACCACCTGTACCTTCCATCCACCGGAGCAGATGATGACCCCGAGACTATACGGATCGATAACCGAGACGGCGACGATACCATCGGCAAATCTCGAATCTTCCCAGGATGTGAGAGATGACGCGAAAATCATGTCGAAAGCCGAAGAGATTAGAAGGGAGGAGAAGGGCATCGGAAAATCTAGTTCTTCCGTGAAGAATAGATTGGAAGAGACGAAGAACTTTGAAGCGAAACGCGAGAAGGATGAGGAAGAGACGGAAGAGGTAGAAGAAAACGAGGAGGCCGCTTGTGAGGATTCCTTATCATCGTCCTTCGAGAGAAGCGCGCAGGGGATGTATCAGCATTCGCGAGAGGACTCGGGCAGCTCATCCGGCAGATCGTCGGCGGACAGTAGCGATCTGGAGGAGGATTCTAGCTCGCATAGGTTCTCCAAAGTGTTCGTGGTGAACGACGATTCGCTCACCAGCGACAACGATATCGAAGACAACGCGGAGGATGATTCGGATTCTGCGGCGGAAGGTGGTGTAACCTTGAAACGCGTCAGCGCGATTCCTGAAGAGGAACCGGTAATACTGCAACACGTGAGACTGCTAAATGAAGATGTTTTTGTGGAGAATAGATCGGAAGTAAGCGAGAATGAATTGAAAGAATCCAAGAGACATTCCAAGGCTCACATCGTCGACAACGCTCGCTCTGAAGACGAAAACAAATCACTGGAGGAATCTGTCGCTACTTTGGCCAATAAACGAAAAATTCGTAACAGGAAGGATGCAATCGATAACGATGATAACCAACTTCCTCTTCTACTACAGCGTCGATCAATCCCTGAAGAGATATATTTAGCGGATGATAACGATTGTTCCGATAATCGAATCGAATTGAAATCCATTAGAATGCTCGATCCCGATAGTATCGATCCACCTGTAGACATCTTAAAAACAGATGAGAAATCTATTTTAAAAATATACGGGGAAGAGAAAATCATCGATATGTTGAAGGAGATTTCGCAAGACAATCTGATTGAACCAAAGTCACCTGCGAGCGACGTCTGGGATCCAACTATCGTTCCGGATTCTCTTGAAATTTCCGGAGTTCCCGCCGAAATTGTAGTCGTCGAAGACGTCAATGCCAATCAGCAAGAAAAACGTCGAGTTTACGATAGTGACCAGATTACGAGATTGATCGCAACAAACGATTGCGAGAAACAAGAAGATAAGAAGCCTTTATCAGAGGCGATTTGTTCGAACGGCAATGTCATTATCGACACGTCAACTGACAGTTGCACCAGCAATGAGAGCAATACTACAGGCAGCGAGATTAGCAGCGATGAGTTACACGAATACGAGGTGACCCCAGCCGAATCGTTATTTGATTACAACAACAAGGTTGCCGCGATCAACGACCAGTTACTATATCAAATTGACAGAAAGAGCACGGAAGATACTACAAGAGATATTAAAGAAAATGATTCGCGTCTTCATGATAATCGCGATGGCAAAAAAAGTCCGACGATGACGAAGAGTGACGCAAAAAAAAATCAGTCCGAGAGATCGATCGGTGAGCGAGCTTTGAGTAATTCGTCGATGATCTACGTAAAGGATGATGACGATGAGGACGACGAAGACGATGACGACGAAGGCTATCGGTCTGTTACGTGTCGTCGTGGTGGCAAAGATGGCGGGGCAAAAGACAACGACCCGACAGCACCGCCAGGCGAGGAACGGGTAGGAGCCAATGTGGGCGATGCAATAACCACCAGCAGGATTCAGGAGATGTCGAGGAACGCGGAGGAGCAAGGTGGCGCGGGCGGCAAGATGGACACTGCGCATGACGGCCCGGTGAGAGGCGAGATTGTCGTTCAGGTGGGAGGAAATAGTGATGGTAACAGTGATAGTGGTGGTGGTGGTGGTGATGGCAGCGGCGGCGGTGAGAGCGCCGAGGAGGGGGACGCGACACGGTTTCGCTCAGTCGAGCGACGCCCGTGCACTCGGCAAGAGAATGGATTCCCAGCTGACAGTCAAGCATCGTTCAAGGATCTTGCGAGAGACCCAGCTCAGCACAATAACAGTAGTAACATTTATAACAGTAATAACAGTAGCAGCAGTAATAAGTATAGAAGCCTCGTGATGATCACCCAAGAAGCTTCATACCAGCCGGTGAGCGTCGTCACATCGGACACTACAACGCTGCTGCAACCGGATGAGATCCATTCGGTTGGAAGTCAAGGAGGTCTGGCCAGTTACTTTCAGCTGGCGCTAGAAGCGGCGAGCGAACCGCAATTTCATCGCAAGAACGCTCCGCGCAAGCCGTTAATGGTGAAAAAATTACCGCCGGTCGCGATTACTGCGACAGGTCATCAATCGGCTGAGCCCGAAGCGGATAGTGGTTTGAGTGTCGGTAGTGCCAGTGAAAGCGACGATGTGTCCGCGTCGAAGAACGTGCCGAAGTCACACAATTGTCGACAGGAGAGCGTCGATGACGTGTCCAAGGATCGTTTGGTGTCGGATTGTCGCGAGAATACGCGAACACGCGTTTCATCACAGTCTAGCGATGAGAATTCGAGCGCTGGCGGGGTTATCATACTTGAAGAAGGTCTGGCTGACGATGATTCCTGGGTGGAGGAAGTGTCGCATGATGAAGACGAGCAGGGCGCGACTACTGCCACAGAAGAGAGTTCCGAGGATGAAGCTAATAATTTTGGTGATCGCGAAGAGGAGCTCAGAGGCTATCGCAGGCAAGCGATCGACTTTACTTTGCACACTATCGTCGAAGAATCTTGCGAGGAGAGTGAAACAGAGCCCAGTTTGACTGCAGGAAGTCCCTCGAAAAAGGCGAGACCACCTTCCGCTTCAGAGCTGGAGAAATACTTTTTCTTCGGATTGGGAGGTGAAGGAAACAATTCCAGCATGGGCTCGCGCGAGGTCGACAGCCTGTCGGAGACCTCGTCGATTTATTCCGAAGGATTGGAATCGCTCGGACAAGATGAAAGTAATGGTATAAATCAAAATCAGGATAGATCAAATACCAGCGATGGTTTTCTCAATTCTTCTAGACTGGAGAAATATTATTTATCCGAATTCCTTGGTTTTGATCAGGATAGAAGAGATTCCGATGGTTCAGTAGGTAGTGATTCTGAAGGTAGACCTAGCCCGGAAGCGCAGAGAAGAAAAAAATTAGTGCGTGCAAGAGGTACAGGTAGATCTCACAGTTCTTCTTTGGATAACCTATTGGCACTCACGCAGAGCTCACAGAACTTGAGCTCGCAAAATTCTCTTCAGGATCTAAGTCTCAACCAAGATGCGCAAGAAACTCAATCTGAAGGTTCCTCGACGGAGACTGATGGCACTGATGATGGTCAGACCGCCGTTTTTGGCACAGACGGTCAGTTTGATACAGTGAAGCGCAAAAAGAAGAAACCGCGGAATCTGGGAACTCAAAGCCCACGCGTTCCGGACGATCGAAATAAGACACCGGAACCCAGCAGAGAACTGACGCTGATGAATGAGATTGTGATGGAAAATGACAACGAAGCGATGAACTCCGAAGACTCGGACAGAGCAAAGACTCCACAGCCGGAATCTATTTTATCTTCGTCTTCCTCGCCATCTACTCTCACCAATAGCAGTAACACGTTGAACGCAGCATCGTCTTCACAAATAGATTCTTCAAGAAATTCTGTTGCAGTTAATTCGAGCGACGGTCAGCGATCAAAACAACAGTCACGGGACTCAGGATTTGTCGGCAGCTGTGATGATCTTCTTCAGCATCAAAAACTGCCAGATGATAATCAAACGAGTGGCATGGAGATTGATCAAGAAATCGGCAAGGATCGCCAGCTCAACAAGGTCTCGGAACATTCTCAGAACACGAATCGGAGCTCGGCTGAGGAAGGTGCGGACGGTATGGAAAAAAACAACTTAACAAAACACCCAGTGAATCATGCAAGTCTACCGCATCTGGCGAATGCTTCATTGTCGCGCAAAGATAGTTTTAACAATTGGTCCAGTGATGAAGAGACGAATCTCATGATGTCGAAGATGCGGCAGTTCTTCAAGACGATGGTGGCCAATTCGAGCGGACAAGCTCCGGGACAGAGCGTCACCAACACGAATTCCAACGGTGTCTCGCCGGCACCAAGTCCGCGTCTTCCGGGTTATGCCTCGAAGGCGCGTCTTTACGCTCAGAATCGCACCAAACCGCCGCAATTAGTGTACTTCGAGAACGAACTGACGCGATTGATGAAGACTGTCCCAGGAATACGCGACGAGCAGGTGCGAGAGATTGTCGAGTATCTCAGCTCGGAGGACACGTGGTCGGATTCCTACGACAGTTCGGATTACACTAGCTCCGATCTCGAGGGCGCCGCCAGCGGACGTAGATCGGCTTTGCAAGAGCAGATCTCACAGAGCTGCCAGCAGATCATCAGCAAATTCGACACCACGTCTGGCGGTGGCGGCGGCAGCGGCGGTAGCAGCGGTGACGCAACATTATCGGACAAGGAGAGGGAACAGATGAAAGGATCGGGATCACGATCGAGTTCCACGATACAAACCGCACCCTGCTTGGGCAGGGATACCGCGTTCGTCTACCAAAAGCTGGTGCAGAGCTTTACGAAGATGGCCGGTGACGGCGTGAGCTCGGACGCCAATTCCACGCCGCATAGCAGCCCCCCTCTAATCGCCAAAGTGATGCATCATATCGGCAGCCGACTGGTAGCGCTGATGCACGAGGTTTCGGAAGGTGGTCCAGCCGCCCATCATCACTCCACCACCTGGCGACGATACTCTCAGCATCATCGGACTCCATCCTCGACGTCCACTACCGAGGACGACGATTCAACGTCCGATTCCACCAACGCGCCTTCGTCGGTGCATCTGCAGCTGCCAAGATCGAAGTCGCACGATCCGCTGCTGTTGATCAACAGCCACCCGGCAGCCTCTACCGGTCAGGAAGGGGAGGAACGAGAGGCCAGCGACTACGAGAGATTTTCCTGGCGCGGTAGCTTCGAGTCCGCGCTGATGGCCGCCGACTCGAGGACGAAACTGAGCCTGTTGGCGTGTTCCGGAGACGTTAGTAGTGGTGGTGGTGGTGGTGGCAGTGCTAGTGCGAGTGTCCTGGCCGCGAAGCGGCGCAGCGCCGGCGATCTTTTGTTCAATCCGAAGAGTTTCTCCAGGGAACAGCTGGACAGAGTGAGGAGTTGCGGTTCGATCGGAGGCGGAAGCGGCGGTGGGACTGGCGGAAACGTCGGCGGCTCCGTCGAGGAAAGGATCTGGAGCAACCGAAGGAGATCCTCCGTTCCCGATGCTAATACCAGGGGAGAGTCAGGTGAGCTCGTGCGTGACTATCTCTCTCTATGCGTGCGAGTGAGTGAATGAATGCGATGTGTGTGCGTGCCCGTGCGCGCGCGCGCGCGCGCTCATCTCCCGCGGATTGTGTTACATCGCGGAAACGACGGTAATTGGTGTTAGAGCTCGATTTTGCCTCATCGCAATTCCGCAGCTTGTCCGAACATTCCTTTTTCGCAATTACGCTACGGCGCGGACTGAACACGGTTGGCCGCCACGGTCAGATGATACTCCTGATAATGGGGGTTATATTTTAGTTTGGAATAAAAATGTGAACACGAACACGCGCGAATTAATTTAATTTAATTGTACTTATATATTGGTAAATTAAGTTGCGGTATTATTTTACGCTGCACGCGATTCTATTTTAGTTTACTCTATAAGAAGAAAAGTAACATTGAAATAACATAACGAAAATATTAATTATATATTTTTTAAATATTTCACGAATTAGTTATTGATATGTCATTATTGAATTGTGTCTCTTCGTTGAGTGTACTACTGTAGAATACGAATTAATAAGGAAAACATTGCAATGCAAAACTCGAACGCGAGATTAATTAAATTATTCAAATTTGGGATGATTTTTATTTGTATACCGGATGTCCCGAAATCAAATATCAAAGCTTTACGAGCGTATGGGGAATCGATAAACTAAGAAAAGAAGTCCTTTGCTCGTTTTTATTTCGCTTTGTTTTGAAGAAAATCGCAAAAAAAAGAAACAAAAGATATTTCACCAAAAAAACTTAAAACAACACTAATATTATTAGATTTATTAAAAGGTACCATGAGATAAAAATTGTAGAAATTAAAAAATGAAATTAAAAAAAGAGTGAATTAAAATTCGCCTGAAATAAAATTAAAGAATTGTAAATAAATACACGACAACACGAGGTTGTTGTTTTACTTATGTTATGTTTGCATTCCTTGTCAGAAGATAACATAAAGAATGATAACATGAATAAATAAGTAGATAAGTAAACTGAAAAAAACTCTTATTTTTCATTTATTTGTTACTTATTTAAATAATAAATATTTAAGAGTAAATAGGATCCAATAAAATCTCGCTTTCTCGCGTATTTATTTACAATCATTTAAATTTACTCTCAACACAACTCAAGTAGAAGCCATTCCTCTTTCAGAAGTGACACATGGCACAAGATAACATTGCGCTTATTATATTATATATCCCTATTATATTATATATTCCATATACATCGATATCATCTTAAAAATACCATCTTAAAAAAAAGGGAAAAAAAATTTATTGTTAATTGTCGCAGGTGCATCAGGCGGCGACGAGGACACCGAAGATGAATTGGAATACGGCGGGGAATCGCGAGCGACGACCCTTCCACGTGGCATGCAATCCGCCATCAGCGCGGCCACCAATTCCCTGCCACGACTACCGGCCGGATCGGGTCCGCCGACCGGTCTGTCGATGACGACGACGACGATGTCGTCGTCGGCGTCATCGTCCTCATCGCCGATGCACAAGGCGCACAGCGTCTACCACTTCTTGCCACAGCACAGCGGCGTGAAATCCGCCCGGTATCGACCACCTGGCTTCGCCAGGAATAGCAACGTCGTGTCCGGGGCGATCGGCAGCGGACCTAAACGCGCCGTCAGCGCACCGGGTCTTCAAGTTTCCGGCTCGCAATCCGTCACCGGCAAACGGGACAACTCGCGGTCGAGGAGGCAGCAGACGATGTCGCTTACATCGGGTAAGTTTTCTTCTTTTTTTTTTAGCTATCTAGTTACGCGAGGAGAGTTTCAAATATTTTGTGTTAAATCTATATTTTAGATTGTATCATATATCATATTAATTTCTTTTATTATTGTTTTTTTTTCTTGCGAAATCTCCTTTGATAGAATTAAATAAATTTTAATAAAGATGAATAGCAATAATTTAAGTAGGGATTCCTGTTTTTGTAGGACACATATTGCAATTTTTATTTTATTTATTTATACATGTCAAAATTTTAAATAATTTCTCTGCATTTTAAAGTTCCCATGAACTTTCTCGCGTAAAACTTATGGAAGAAGTCGATGGGGAATTTGTAAACACAATGAGAGAGAGAGAAAGTGTGCGACTTTTGATACAATCTTGATATAGTCGTCAAGTATAGTACAGCAGTCTCGTTATGTGATAGGATCGTAAAATGATACGAGTAATTATAATTGGTATTTAATTTAATTTGATGAGATTAAAATTGATCCATAAATTCATGCTTATTCCTGAAGAATTTTGCGAAACAAATTAAACATTTACTATTAAAAATACATTAATTTTTTTTATCACACATTGTATACATATATATCTTTATTATTACGACTCTAAATATATTTCTTATCCATTGTCATAATTTAATAGAAATTTTTATGCCATCCATGTTAAACTCAATTATAACAAATATATCTAATGTGAAAAAATTTGCAGATTAATCTAATATCAAACTGTTAAGGCAATTTAATTAATTACAATTAACAAATTAGGATCAATTACTTTTTCACATCAACATTTTTTTGTTTTATTTTTTTTTTATATAATAATAATAATAATAATAATGTGTAAATAATAATAATAATTTTTTTTAATATAATAATAATAATTTTTTTATATAATAATTTATAACTATTAAAGAAAATGCAAAGAAACGTCTTAAATCTGAAGATATCTTAAATCTGAGAGGCGCATCTTGAACACGGGAGAAAGCGCAAATGAATGGAAGGAAATTTTATGTGATTCCCCCGTGTGATAAATTAGGCAGCCGCCGCGGCATCGTCACGCACACGTGACGCGCGCCATGCAAATGATTAGGTGTAAATATGAAATTATGATGAGCGTCGTCGTAATGAGAAAAGGCGGTCGAGAGAAACTGTTTTTTTTTTTTTCAGCATTTTTTGTAAGTGACGGCGAGGAAAGTTCGTGGCGAAACTCAAAACGCGCGCATATCGCTGACTCTTTCTATAATACGATCTAGGTCATTATTTAAACTATTTAAAGATCATTATCTCTGCATCATGTTTTGTGTTTTTTGGGGGGAGGAGGGAGGGGAAGAAGTGACATTTAAATTAGATAAAAATTCATTGATATTCGATGTTTATTCTAGAGAATGATTCGGATTTAAATTTGACAGGTAATTTACTAAACTAACGTTCTCTGTAATATGTCTTAAACACTCTCCGTTAAATGTATATCTGATTATTATCACGTTATGCCCAATTAAACCTTTCTGATTGTAACTTAAAAGTAATCGTCTATCACATTAAGACTCTGAATGATCCGATTGTGAGATACCCTTTATACGTTGTACACACGGTGAACGCGTACGAGGCGGGATTTTTTTTTTCTCTAACGAAAGCAACGCGAGTAATAGCAAATTCCTTTGTCTTTTCCGAGAGTCGTAAACATTGCGAAAAGTGGAACAGTTGTTGCGAAAACGTGCTACTCATCGCGTGAAATTTGGTGTAATAACAGATGTGAGTTAACTTTAACGACTTTGTTACATTTGTCTTTTTTTCTTTCTTTTCCGACGAATTAAAATTCAAATTACGATTACGTCAAAAATATTCGTTGTATCATCTCACGTTATAAAGTTCCATTTTCCGAATTTATCGAGAAATATTTTTCCAGTTACCTGATTATAAAATACGATCCTGACGTGCAACCTTTGCAAGAGATTGCTTTTTACCCTTTCGTCAATAACGAGTTATATATATCTTAGGAAAAAAAAAATAATATATATAAGAATATATAGGAAGCAATTTTTATAATACGTTAGGAAAAAAAATTTGCTGTTAGAAATATGAGATCGATAAATGGTTTGTAGAAAAATTTGTACAAAAGAGAGTTTTAATCTTAAATACAGATAAATATGTAGAGAAGCAGGAAATATATACAAGTTTAAAAGTATTTTAAGATATCTATATCAATAATTTCTCTCTGTCCCTCTCTCTCTATCTCTCTCTCTCTCTTTTGGAAATTAAATTCTACAAATTATAAAATAAAAGAAACAAGCACTTTTACAAATATGATTATTAAAAGAAATACAAAATAATAAGTTTATATTATAAAAAAATAGCTTTAATTTTATATACATATATATATATATATATATATATATATATATATATAAATATAAAATTAATATAAAAATTAATATAAAATTTTCTTAAATAAAATGACTGTATTAAATAAAAACCAATTTAATATGGTAATAATAAACTAATAGTAGATCATATTAGTTCACATGCAAATTTGAATTTGATTGATATCTCTCTACTTGTTTTTCCGTAATTTGTTTACTAAATTTCGAGATTGAAAGAGGATGGGGGAGGCTTAATCTGAAGAAAAAATCAATAAATGAATTTCTTGGATTAGCGTTCTTCCGCTTCTTTGAAATACAGGAACACCCTCTCCGGATTCTTTTCTCGTAAAAAAAAAAACTCGCTCACTGCTCGTTTCTGTAGCATGCATATTTTTTTATGCACGACAAGTAGAACGCGCGCATTGATAGTACCTACCGCGCGTTCGCGTTCAGATGCTCGCTCGAGTGTGACAAGTGCAACTGCTTTATTACAAGGTTTCCCTTCTTTTCTCCGACATCCCTGGCGAACCCTGAGGTACGTGTATATACAGGGTGTCCCAGAAAAATCTCTGAAGAAAATTATTTTTTCAAAATTTTATTAATGTAGTTAAATAGAGATATTTTCACCATGAAACTTTTGTATAAAACATTTTTTGATATTTTAAATAATTTTCGAGAAAAACAAAAAGCCGCTCTACATATAAGGGGTGATTACATCCTTTAGAATCGTTTTTGGGTCGCAACTGGAAATTTTTAAATTCATATGTGTAAAATTTCATCAAAATCAGACTTTTTGGGTTCACGAGGTTCCCTTGTTGGTCTTATTTATTGGATTTATTGGCAAAATTGATTTCTTTATGTATCTTTTTATACATCTAAAATTTATCAGTGTAATTCTGGGACACCCTGTATGTATTGTACGTACAATCGATAATGCCACGCAGCGCCGACCACTCCTCGCACTCTCCGTACGCACTCCACGTGCGCGTGCAACGTTGAACCTTTCTTCGCCTCATCAACAAAGAGTGCAATATTCGCGTTGCACGCAATAGCATTGTAAATCGACGCGTTCGCTCGCTATGCATTCCACTTTTTTTCACGTGTTTTTATTTATTCTTATTTTTAAGAGATTTACATACAATATCTCGATTATCTTTACATCTTCCAATCGAATAAAGCTTGATTTAAATATTTTCATGTATATTCGCCGGCTTATCGATCGGCGGAATAGCATATCATCATATCGCAATGTTTGCCGAGCATTGACCTAATCCACTTGCGAGGATGTAAATATCTTTCGATAATAATCTATATAGCTTGTGTATTTCTTTTCCCACGATAACAGGTTGTCGCAGTTAGAAAGACAGCGGTTAAACCAGAACCAGTTGCAAATTTAGACAACCTCGGAAAACAAACGTTACTCGCTTTAATTTTTCCCGCAAAAAAAAGAAACAAGTATATGCTTGTATACAGAAATCCGCTCTTTTTTCATACATTTCCGCTTCCTTAATTTAGACAGACTTTGAAGTTCACAATTTACATTTTTTTATATAACATTCTTGAATAACTTTCGTGTTTAACTTTTATGTAACTCATATTTTATGTATTAATATTTATGTTTTTTTTAATATAATTATAATATATGCATATAGCGTTACGTTTTTTCGCAGTTGCAATATCGGAAGTATAACATGAAAGGGAAGTAAAAGAGAGAGTTAAAAACATGAAAATAGACAGTAGTTTTATATTAATTTATTTATGATTTGATCTAAGTTAGAATAATTAATATTATACAACAAGATAAATAGCATTAGATTCTTTATTTGTCGATGAAATTCAGCTTTTGTTGTTTACGAATGGAACCTCACATGAATTTAAGGTCCTTGCCACTCCCGTTTCCAGCTGCCTGCCGCAAATCGATAACGGAGGATAATCATCCCCTAATTCGAAGTTCGGGGAATGAAATCTCAGAGTTACACGGAAACCAAAATTATCACACAATTATTCTCTTAGCCATGCAAATATACATATAATATCGCTATTTAAAAGAATTATTTTAAATAAAATTTCCTCATTACTATTTTTGTTATCACTTTGATAACTTCTTTTACTATAACATCTAATGCCACCCTTCGAACAATTCTACTCGAGCAAAGTTGATCTAAACTCGCGTTAAAAATATCCTTTTAGAAAAGATAATCTTTTTAGAAAATATTTTTAACATTTTTCTAAATGTTATGGATATGCAAGTTTAAAATATATCATAAATAAAAGATTTATTATCTTTTTTTTGAAATATACAAGGCGATCTTTTTAATCTTAACAGGTAAATATTTTGCAAATATGCAATTTTACAAAAATTTTTAATAAAACAAAAGTTTTTCAAATAAAAGTTGTATGATCTAGAGGGGGAAATACAAGATGACCTTGGTTTGACCTTGAGACGTCTATTTAAGGTCAGATAAAGGTTAGCTTAATTTTTTTAAATAGAAATCCATATTTTTCATTACATTTTCAGATTGAATTCAAATAAACACATATGGTATCTTGATAATTTTTATATATGTCAAAAAAATACGTAATTTTAAAGAACAAAACAATGTATTCTTTTTTTAAACATAGAAATAAGAAAGATACAAAAATTTAAAATCTACCAATAGTGAGTTAAAGCTGAAACTTCAAGCTACAAAATACTTCTTTAGTTTTTTGTCTATGTCAAATATTTGCTTGTTAAGATTAAAAAAACTCATTCTGTATAATTTTATTTTTTAAACTCTGAAATTATTCAAAATTAAATAATTTGACGTCAAGATATTTTGTTATCTTAACTTTTTCTAAAAAGAAATTCTTGAAATTCACGAAAGATATTTCTGTATTTATGTCGATACGGCAACGCAATAATACTGTAAATGCGTTTTTACGATACATTCGTCGCATTACACGCACTGCACGCACGCAATTTCCTCACGATGGAGTCGCGGAAAACTCCATATATTTGTTCGCATTCACTCATCTCTTTTTTGCTCGTTAAAGATCGGTCGGCGACAGGTTCGACATCATAGGCTTTATACGAGTTTATGTTATGTTCACCTGCGGCCATCGCGATTACGTTACGCTCTTAAACCAGATCGATTTTTTCCGCGGACAAAGACTAATGCGTTTCTCAATCATCGCTTTGCGCCGCCAGCAATGCAGGATGTTCGAGTTATTTTGTTTTCTTTGAAAATTTTTTAATAACCAACAACTACATATATATATATACATATATGAGAGAGAGAGAAAGAGAGAGAGAGAGAGAGAGAGAGAATCTAAGAAGGGTTACATTTAAACAATAAAAAAAACTGTTTAAATATTTTTTAATAAAATAATTTTTCAAATATTTTTGAAATACGTTAGAAATATTATTTTTATTTTTTAAATATATATTTTATTATATATCTAATCTAATCTAATCTAATTTACACATATAATAAAAAGTTTTCGGTTTTGTTTTTCGAGAGAGCTTTATTTCTACTCTGTTGAGAAGCATAAAAGAAATTCTTAAAAAAAAAACAAAAAAAAACGGGACATCAACTCTTTCTTTCTCTGAGAAAATGAACGAATTATGAAAAGGACATTGGTACTAAGAACATAAGAATGTCGTTGAACCGATCGTTGGCGCGAGTTTTGGAATGCGTGTCAAGCTTTTTGCACAATTGCTGAAACGGTTCTTTGCTGACGACCATGAAGAACGATGTTACGCTTCTACTCGCAACACATCTTTCAGATTCCTACAGTTACGATCCGCATATCGAGCGATTAACGAAATCGTACAGATAAAAAATCCTATAAAATAAAATACAATAATGCGATTAATTTTTGTGAAAGAATTCTTTTCCATAAAAAATTACTAAAAGTTTTCTTTACACGCAATATTAAATGACAAAAAGACTTTAACATTTGCTTTACTTTTATTTATCATTTATTCTTATAAAAAAATTAATAAAGTAATGAAAAAATAATTACAGCCTCTTTTAAAAAATCTAAACATTTTTAGGAATATGTGATTTTGAATAAAATTCGCGACACATGATATTGTTTGCTATGCAAAAACATTAAAAATGACACGCTCTTTTCATTGTTGGAAATTTTTTTTTTAAATTTAACATACCAGGTGTGTCGGTAATTCTTTTCCGGTTTTTTCGCTAAAGAAAACACGTTACTTAGAATGGATAGTTA
>JBCEZX010000028.1:1088079-1103547 GCA_039654345.1 Cataglyphis cursor | reverse complement strand
ATATATACACAAATACATATTGCGAATATATTTGAAAAATTGCAAAAAGCAAATGAACGGAAGAACCGAATTATGTTTTTATATTTTAAGATTATTAATTTTAGAATTTGATGAAAATATTAAATAATAGTATAAAGGAAAATATATTTATATTTTCATATATATATATATTTTCATATATATATATATATATATATAATTAATTATCTAATATATATATATATATATGAATTGAAAGGCTCTGATATTAAATTAATATCTGAATAAGAAATAGCGGGCTAATTAAAAGCTGATCACGGTAAATAGTGCGCGGATTATGTTTATATACGTTTCTTATTTATTATGAAGGCTTATTTTTTTATTTTTACAAATAATCAATAGTGCTTCCAATTTTTTTTTGTTTAATGCGTTATTTTGACAAAGATTTAAAGAATAGAATTGCAGAAACTCACATTAATTTCTGTTCTAAACTTTTAATTTTATCACTTAGGTCTTTTCTTTTTTTGCAAAACGGTATATTTTTTTCGAAATTTTTTCGAAAACATTCCTTGGAATAATCATTCCTTTTTTTTCGTGGAGAATAAGTTCTTGATTATCAAAACCGGATAAAATGAATATAGTGTGTGATTTGTAGCGAATTACTAGTATCCGATGATGTTTTTCATGCGCCACGTGGACATATTTTTCACATCACATCAGATGCTTGATACAATGACTTAAAAGATCAAAGACTTGTTCACAATTCCGAGAAAAAACAACAGAGAACAAATATACACAAGATAAATTTCAATTTCACAAACAATGATAGCATCATAGAAGATCCTATATCTCTACAGAATAAAGTTGAATAATCTGATTTTCAAGCATTAAGAGACCCAATATCAATAATCTTAGAGAAATCAAGGAAAAGGTGAAGAAGTAAATAACTAGTTTAGACAAGAAGTTAAACACGTTGAGAGTGAAATCAATGAAAAAAATAGCGCGATTTATGCACTGAAGGACCAAATCAAACAGCAAGAAACTTATAAGAAAGAGATAGAATAGTTGAAGAAAAATATTGAAAATTTAAAAAACTTGCAAGCTTTGTCAAAGAAATATATTAAACGTAAAGAATTAAAAAAGCAATTGATTATTTGTGAAAGCAAAAACAAATAAGCCTCATAATAAACATATATAAAAATAATTTGCGCACTATTTACCGCGTCGGCTCTTAATTAGCTCTTAATTAGCTATTTCATACTATATTTAATATCATATATATTTAATATCAGAGTCTTTCATTTCATATATACATTATATACATTACTGGTCTTTTAATATATAATGTTTATAATGTAGCCAGTATTTCAAACATGATCAAATGATGATGATGATTTATTTATACTTAAAGCAGAGATGACAACATGATCAAATGATGATGATGATTTATTTATACTTGAAGCAGAGATGTTTTCTAAATTTTTAAATGTTTCGAAAAGACATTCCAGAGAGGCCACTGATCGATTTGACTCAAATCCTTTTAATCCTGTCGCATCAAGATTGTTGCTGCACGTGACTTGGCGCGAGATACTAAAACTCGTGTCTCTTGATATAAAACGACATAAACAATTATTGATAATTTATCAATAATTTGTCATTGGTAATTGTTAATTTCCGTACATGCAAATGTGGAGAACATTAATTTCTTAAATATCTTACAATTAAACCTTTATCTCCGTGATAACTTTGTCATCGAAGCTAATGCTTATGACCGTTGAATGAAAACTTAACGAAGTTATTATAAACATATTCTTTTCAACAAAAATCGATGAAATAGTGGATCCATATAAAAATTCTCTTTCACTGAAAATAAAAGATAATAATTCATATATGTAATGGAGAATCCAAGAATTTTATAAAAATAGAATACATTTCTTTCGTCCATTTGCCTTTTATCTGCCGAGTAAATTATTCGAGACTTATAAGTAAAGAATTCAGCGTTTTGAATTTTGTGGACACTTTCCTTTCTTGGAAAGAAAGATGCTTCCAGCAAATAGGTACAATAGAAATGAGTGAGTCTCTGGAGCGAGTGAGCGAAGGAACGGTGTATTTAAGACATTTAAATATGACCGCTTCCCTTTTCACAATTTGAACGCGAACACATTCTCACATAGATATATTTATATATACATATACGTATATAAAGGAAACTCGCCATTCGTATATACGTATGTATCTAAAAATGAAGTTTTATTCCGGTAGTTCCAAAATGATCGTAACAAGCTCGTATTCATGATGTACGATTACGTTAAATGCGTTGAATGATCCATTTTCTTTTTTTTTAATCCCTCTGTATGTATTTAGCGTTAAATGTTCTGTGAGATTCGATATCTGTCTTAAACAACATTCGATAATTTCAGTCACAGTTAGCGTTAAAGGCTGAAGCGTTATAAATACGAATCGAATGTTCCATCATAAATCGAAGGATCGAACTGACACGTATATTCGTACTTAATTGTTTTCTTATACCTTCGATTATATTTGTGAGTGTGACATCGTAAGTTGTTGCGTATTGTTAGCTATAAAAGACTTTCTCTCTTCCTAAAACAGGGTTTTAACGAAAGGAAACTATATAAAACTGCCTTTAACATTACGTAGGGAATCAAGTGATGTGCGTAAGCTCCCTGCAAAAAAATAGATGAATAAAAAAAGTTTAACTTAGATATATATTGATTATGTCTGTCAATTTCTAGCGCTTGGCGTAAATTATATTGTTAAGTAAGGTATACTTAAAATAGGAAATTTTTAGTTTAAACATGTGACTCGAGAAGAAAACGATTTCTTTGATTTATCTCTTATGAGATTTAAATAGAATAATTGAAAAATAACAAAGATAGGAATTATAAAGCCAAACATGATGGAGGGAATATAAGGAATTTGTAATGTAAGTAAATTAAATTTCTTATATAAATTTCTAATTCAGCTATTTTTTGCAGGACCAATATTTGTGTGGTAGATTTAAAACTAACACAAATTCTCTGAGAAATATATATATATATATATATAGTTATACATATATACATACATAAGATTTCGATATTCTCGAGATACTAAATTTAGTGTCGTTGCGATAATTATACGTCTAGCATATTTACGGACCAATAGCAATAGAAACTCGAAGAATTTATTTACGATAACCCGTTACGTTTTCTATCTCGATAAAATCCATAAGTTACTCTACGGTATGTTAGTCCACTTAGAGTACTTAATATTACGGAATGTAATGTTAAAAACTTATGTTAGAGAATCAGACATTTATTTATATGTCGTTCGTCGGTGTGTATATGATAATAAAAATTTTATACGTTTACTCGTATACGCTTTGTGTGATTTATTAATTGCGAGTAAGCACCTTTTATAAACTCAAATTAAGCACGTTATTCGAGAAAAAGCATGAAATGTTGCCATCGAAGAATATTTATCTAAAAAAAGAACGAAGTTGTATGAATTATTGTACTATAAAAAATATACATTTATTTTTAGTTTAAAATTATATATATAGTATACGCGATGATTGAAATAATTTTATTTATAATCTTAATTTTTTAATTTTGTTCTCAACGAACCATTTTTAAGATAATATATATATTTTTTTTATTACGTTTTTTAATTGAAAATTTTAATCTTATTTTTTGCGAAAAAAAATATTGTGAAATACATATATATTATATTATTTACATATATCTCTTTTTAAAGTAAATTTCAATTGATATATTAAAATAGCATCTTTTAAGTTTGCGATCTTGCGTTGATAATATGTTTCATTATCAATCATACCTGATTAGGAGAATCGTCTCGATATTTTAAGGTCACATTTAAAAATATATTCGTGCAACTCTTTCTCAATTAGAGATCGTTATTCGAGATGAATCGATTGCCCTCCGAATTCTTGCCAGAGTATCGATATTTGCACTTGCCATACGCGCCTGGCAAAAAAAATTTATCATTAATATCTAAACATTTACTAGAAAATATAAATTTATAAAGAATTCAACAATTTTACAAATCAAAATTCTTAAAATTGCATATCGTACAATATATATATATATTTTTTTTTCAAAATAAGCTTTGACAGTTATAATTGAACGATCTAATTTGACTATACGCACCCTTGTGATCCTGAGGAGCACGTAGCGAGTTTGGCAAGGGTGTGTAATGGATGTTGAAGTATATGTCATCGAACTCGTTGTCGGTGTGTGTCGAATTAGGTACGAACTTATGTACCAGCTCCGGAACGAGCTTGATCGTCCTGGAGTACCTGCCACGATCCTTAGCGTTCAGTCTCTCCTGCTGAGTGACTCTTCGCGAGTCCAGGAAACGAAGAGTCGGAGGTAAAGTATGGATGGCGTAAAGTCTGTAACGCTCATAATCGTCTTCGTCGGTGGACGTCGGGTTGGTCAGCTGATCGGGACAGCCGGGATTTCCCAGGAGACTCACGTATTCTATATTAGGACAGCACTCTCGTATCCGTTCTAGAGCTCTGTCAATGTTGGAGATCTATAAGAAGGATAATAAATAATAAATAATTTTGTTTTCAAAAAATGCAGAAATCCAAAAGGATAGTTTACATAAGGACTTGACATATCTTCTATATATCTATTTTATTTTGAAAAAAAAAAAAAAAGAAATAATTTATAGGCACATTAGAAAAAGTTGACACTTTTAAATAATAAATTTAGTTGTGTTCTCTTTGTGTTCTCTTTATTCAAATATATATCTTAAAATTCTCTAGTTTTTTTAAAAAAAAAGAGATTATTTGTTAGAAAATTTATATCATATATACAAAAAAAAAATCTTCTAAAATAGATCTCGAAAAAAATTATTAAAATATTTCTAAAAATTGTTTTGCAACAAAAAATTAAAAACAAAATTGTCTCTAACAAATGACGAAAATTTTAAACAGAGGAAATATATTATTTTAATAACTTTCTGACTGAATTTTAATATAAATTTTTTTTAAATGACAGTATTTTTATACAAGAATTTTATTTGTTTTTATTATCTCTCCAAATAGTGCTTACCTTATTGTTGTTCAGACTCAACGTAGTCAAAGTCGAAATACACGGCAGCGTTTTGAGATCGTTGAGTTTGTTATTGTCCAGAATCAGTTCTTGAAGTTGCTCGAAATCCTTTACACCGGAAACGGTGGTCAGTTCGTTGAACGAGAGATCCAAGCCGAGACAATTGTGACCGACGACTCCCACCAATCCATTGGGAATCTTTTCTGCTTTCTGCCCGGTGTACCAAGCCTTAATTATCGATAAGAAGAAAATGAAAATAAAATAAAAATAAAAGAAAAAAATATAAAAATGTAGAAAAAGTGTAAACTTTAAAATCAATTTTAGAAATAAGGAAATAAGATTGTTGTAAAAAAAAAATTAAACTTTTGACAATCTTTGTTAATATTTTTTTATTTATCAAAAATTTAAACCTTTCTAAAATGTAATATATATTACAAAGAAAGTAAAAGACTTTATATTAACTAATTTAATTCTATAGATTTTATATTTTATATTTTTATATTTTAATATAATAATATAATAAATATAATTTTATATTCTAATAACAGAAATAGATATTTAAAATAAGATTTACTCTTTATTATCTCCTACGCATTTCATAATTCCTTTTTTCTTCCAAGTTCACGCATGTACTTTACGATAACAAAAAGTGCAAGAGAGTGCAGTTGAAAAGCGCAGATCCGTATCAGTCGATGCATATCATAATATATGTACGTACTGATTAAATATGTTATTGTGCGCAATTAAATTGATTTCTTTTATAATTACCCGTCCATTATCGAGCGTCAACGCACTCCTGTTGAAGTCTTGCTGATTGAAACCCGCCATGTTGCGCGTTATGTGGGCACATTGCCCCACGCAAATAGAGAGACAGAGTGTATTATCGCGCCGTTAATGATATAGATAAACCTTGTGCGTATACACATATGCATGTATATTGTTAGCATAATAAAATTCGATATCCCGTATGCATGATCACATATTCAGCAAGGCTCGTTGGTCTAGGGGTATGATTCTCGCTTAGGGTGCGAGAGGTCCCGGGTTCAAATCCCGGACGAGCCCAATTCTTTTGCATTTTAATTTTTTTATGTTTAACACAATTCTTTAGTCATTAAAAAAAAATATACATATATTACATTTTATATATGGTGTTAAAACAGTTACAAAATTATTGTTCATTTAGTTTTAGTATATATATATATATAAAATGCTGTTATTTCTTACGCATGAATCCGTTCTATATATTCTATACATAACATTATAATATTCATTTACATTTTGTTTCATCTTTGTAAACCTCATTCTTCAAAGACTTAGATTAAAATTATATATAAATATATCTCTTCAATATTTTTTTCTTTCAATAAATATCATTATTAACAAATTTACACAGATGTAAAACTTAGTAATTGTAAACGATATTTTACTACGATATAAAATTGCTCAAGGTTTTTTTATTCTTCTTTAGTTTATGTATCCTATGAGATGTGTTGCTTATTTTTGGAATTGGAATTTTGTTGGAGGGACCTGCTTCTTGTTCTTTGATATTTGAATGATTTTGCTCATCCGACTTTTCTTGTTTTAGCTTCTCTACGAATTCGTCTTTAGAATCGGGTAAAATGTTTTCATCAATCTTTGGCGAATTATTATCACTAAAATAAAAAATAAATGTAATAAATATAGTATACTTAATATAGCATATTATATTGTACCTTGCACTGTTCAAAGATTTTCTAAATTCTATCTTTGGATATGGCGTTGACAAGATTATTTCATTATGAAAATGGAACATAGATTGGAAAGTTCTTATAAAATCAGTTGCAGTTGGTGCAGTAGTATCACTGTGAAACAATTCTTCGCTGAATGGTTTTGTAGCAATATACTCTATAAGATATAAATAATGATGTTTAATTTATATACAACTGAATTTACTTTAACTTTATTTTTAGCTGTTTGGAAGAATATCAATATATATGCTATACAAAAAATACTTACTCCTAATCAACTCTGCACCTTCTGCTTTATATTCTGCAATTTCCTCATCTTTTTGTTTTACTAAATCCAGTAAAATTTCATATCGGCGAATCAGTTCCATTGATGACAAGCAGAGAGGCATTGTCACATTTTCCCAAAACTGTTGCGGCGTTTCTTTGAGAAGATCTAATGAGAATCTTAATTTTACAAAACCTTGATCTTTCCGCAGCTCTATTCGATATGTGGAATGTTCTAAAGTATATGTATGTATATATTTGGAAATATCGCTTAACATATCCATTACCATCTGCTTCCAGTCAACAGCTTCCAGATTTAAGAGAGGATTCAAGATCTAAAAGTCGACATAATATATATTATATGTATATATAAGTATATATATAAAAAAAACTTAAGAAAACTACATATTACTTTCTTAAATATGAATCTTCATTTTTCTTTCGTATAACAAATAACTGAAATTTCATTTCAATGTACACTATGTACAATATATATAAGCGCAGTAATATATCACATATAACTATAAAATGATTTATTTGAGCACCTGAAATTTTTGGAGCATAGTTTCATCTGTCAAAGTCTCCACCCAAATTTCTACTAGATTCGTTAAGAGAACTTTCCACGACTCGTTCTTTTTCATGAAACAAATCATGTGATCTTCGCCGTTTATTTTAACATTTTTCCAAATCCTGTTTTGCTCGCAGTTGTTCGGAATCATATTTACGTCGTGATTTTCGATCTTATTGATAAAAGATAATAAAATAACGAAATAAAATTCGAAGTATAAATGTAAATTATATATTGCACGAACAGTATTGGTTATCAAATAATCTATCAAAATTTCTTATTAAATCCCTTAACGATCTCATAACGCTATTTTAATTAATTAAATACGTAAATTAATTAAATATATCGCATTTAATAAACAGATTTTCGTTATATGATTTGTTTTTAAGAGTAAAATTTTTTTCAGAAAAATATTTATTTTTTCTTCTCCTGTGGCTGATTAGGCTTCAATAAAAAATTTTTAGTACGCATGCGTCGATTATCCAACTGAAGATATGGCAGCGTCTATGCGCGTATTATAACCTGTAATCTGTTATTTTTGTGATAATTTGATATTATAGAAAATAAATGATGTAAAAAATATTTATTTCTAATATAAAGAAAAAATAAAGTATAATACAATGATTAAAGGTGGATATAGTTGTGCAATGAAAGAATGCTCGAATATTTCTGGACGAGTTCCTGGACTCAGTTTTTTTCGTTTTCCGCGAGATCCAGAAAGGTAAGAGTGATTTTTTTAATATTAAATTTTTGTTATGAAATTCATTTAAGAACTATTAAGCTTATTTGCAAATGTATATATTTGGATTTTTCAGATCTAAGTTATGGCTGAGAAATTGTGGACGTACTATTGAAACCTCGACAGAAAATCTATATAAAAATTATCGTGTTTGTGAAAATCATTTCAAATCGTCAATGTTTTTGAATGATTTGAGAAATCGATTGCAGCCACATGCATTTCCAATACCATTAGATGATTATTTAGCACATAAATCATTATTAATTTCTGACAATCAGACATTCTCAAATAACGATGGTAAAGATGTCACTAATTTTATTTCTTTGATACATGTTAATATTAGAAATTCTATTTATTTTATAGATATACATTCATCAATTGATAGTTCAAATCAAATTATAAGTAAAAAAAAACAAAAGGATCAGCAGACGCAGATCGAATTTGATAGAAAAGATAAAAAAATACAAACAGATTCTAAATTATCAAGTTATTCGCGAGAACAGATACTCAGAAACAAGATTTGTTTATTACAAAGGAAATTGCAAAATGTAAAACAGCAATTAAAACAACAAAAAAAAATAATATCAGTGAAACAAACTTTATTTAAAAGAATTTTGCAATATTACAGGTCAACTTCTACCATTATGCATTGACTTTACAAAAATTTAAATACATTTGAATCATAAGCCATCTAAAAGGTATTTTACTAAATTTAAAAAAGTTTAAATTTTAAAAAAAGTTTAGATTTATATTTTTAGTGGATTTGAAATTCTTTTTTGATAGTCTTTTATGTAAATCATTTTCTATTCCATGTAATGTTTATTTAAATTATGCTAAAGAATACACAGATTTAAATGATCGTATTGTTTTTTTTAGAACATATGATTCTAGGGGAGTTTTATTTGTACACAATCACTTAGATCAGGGATACCTAGATATACAGTAACCAGTACGACTAATCAATCAAATGGTCTCATTTTCAACTAGCCAATAAGCATCTCATTCTATTATACACAGTATGATTCTCTCTATACAAAAATCTATTTGGTAATTTATACCAAATGACAATTTTGTTGTATATGTAAAGACTCTGGAAAACTTATTTAACAAAAAGATTGAAGAGAGAATATGTTTTGAAAAAACGTATTGCTAATAAATTTCAATTTTTTATGCAAATAGAATTTATTTATTTTTGCTTCTCGTATTTTCCATAATTATTTAATAAATGTTTATGTTGGAGTACGATTATTTTATTCTTTAAAATTTATTAGCAAGCGATTTTATTTATTATCTAGTTTTAAAAGAGTGTAATTTTGCGACATCATTAAAATTTTATGTTATGTCTATTTTTTTGTATGATTTTATATAAATTTATAGATAATTTTCACATAAATAGGCATTTGTTATGTTAAAAATAAATGTAATTAATTAAATAAAATCTATATATGCATTTATTATTTTATATGTGAATAGTAAATAGAAAAAAATGGTAAAGAACTTTTGTGTTCAGTTTATTATGCTCTACTCGTTTACGAGCATTATCTATACAATATGTATATATATACATATATATACATGTGCGTATGCGTGGTATGGTGTGGTGTGTGTGTGTGTGTAATATGCACTTTTTAGTGAATAAAATACCATATATTTTTGTGAGATTATATATATTAAACCTATTTTTAATAATCATTAAAATAAAACATTTTTTTTTTTTTATAAGAGTATATATTTATTTATTTTTATCTATATTAATGTTTTTAAATTTTGTTGAAATTATACATTCTAATCATATTCAAATAAAAAACTAAGGAAAGTAATCAAATATATAAAAAATAACAGAAATACTATGAAAAAATAAATAATAATTTAACAAAGGATATAATTTAACAGTTAATGAAATCTATTAATTAAATTGTTCTCCAATTTACAACTTTCTCTAACTGCAAATTAAATGTAACTAGCTATGCATCGCGACTCGCCGGAAGTTTTAACGAAAACTTCCGTCTAGATACTTCCTGCCAATTGGTAAGCATAGCAGGATTGCACTTGCTTGTATAAAAGGACTCGCGAGATTTATCAGCGCCACGGTCCTTGCACAATCCGTTAGACGGCGTGAACTTTTCGGTTTTACGTAAAAACATCTTTGACATGTTGCCGGTTGCTTTCTCCCCCTTCGTTATCAAATAATTGCGAAGTAATACGTCGTTGTGTTTTGGTGAGAATTCGAAAAATTCTTTCGCGAAAATTTTATCAAGTTCTTCGCGTGGTTTGCCCGTCGTTTTTCCATTTTCTGCAAAGAAGAATGTATCAGAACATTTAGATTTTTATTAATTATGAATATAATATTATATATATATATATATATTTAAATAAATATATAAAATATATAAAATAAATAAATAATAATAATAATAATAATAATAATAATTATTATTATTATTATATTTATTTATATGATAATTTTTTATTGATAAATGCATTTCTAATATACAGGGTGTCCGAAAATTCGCGCAACACCCTTTAAGGAAAGGTAGAGAGTGTTATTCTAAACAGAAAAATCCTGTATCATTTTTTTCTATAACTCTTAATAAAAAAGTTATTATTGAGTGAAGTCTGGCCTATCATCGCCGATCTTTAGCTGGACGCACGATCGGTGAGCCGCGCGCCTAGTAGTGTGCGTGGCGCTCAGATGTTACGACGGCTCACTGACGTGCGCCCGGCTGAAGATCAGCGATGATAGGCCAGACTTCACTCTATAATAACTCTTTTATTAAGCGTTATAGAAAAAAATGGTACAGGACTTTTCTGTTCAAAATAACACTCTCTACCTTTCCTTAAAGGGTGTTGCGCGAATTTTCGGACACCCTGTATATATATATGACTTTAATATACATTACCATCTACTTTTTCGTTAACGATTTCTTTTTCAGCGAAACTTTTACTGACATCAGTTTTCGATGCTCGATATTTTCTCATCGTATTGTTGAAAAATCTTT
Source organism: Cataglyphis cursor (assembly GCA_039654345.1). Lineage (NCBI taxonomy): Eukaryota > Metazoa > Arthropoda > Insecta > Hymenoptera > Formicidae > Cataglyphis > Cataglyphis cursor. The sequence goes on along the minus strand of JBCEZX010000028.1, from coordinate 1,092,190 downwards.
GTTTTAAACAGGGATTTTCAGTTTCGTTTGCATATTGTGATGTCATTACATGCTTCGATGCTACATGCTGTAATAAAAGCTTCTTGAAGAAAGTTGTAATGACGAGTTTTGACTGTAATTATTAACTCTGTCGCTATTATAAAAACACAAGGATGATACATTAATATAAAAAGATATTTAATGAAGTTACTCGAAAATTAAATCACTATTAAGATTTTCGTACCACTTTTCGAAGAATTTGATCTTTTCTCTTGCATCTCAATGCTAAGGTGTTTAAAATATCCTTGGTGTACGCATTTATCTTTCTCGTGATACTCGATAATTCGTTGTACTCGAACTTAAGTTGCCTGACCAGGTAACTCTCAACTCCCGAAATCGTTATATCAGAATCGATGGAATTATTATTTAAAAGATTACAGGATATTCCTACATCCTTGACTAAGATGGCATCTTGAGAACTATCAGTTTTATCACTTTTGTAACGCGAATCATAAAAAATCTTACTTATTTAACTCTTCAATTATAGTAAATTTATCGAAAAGTCAGCGAAATAAAATAGTAAGAGAAAAATATAAAAAAATAAGAGAGACAGAAAATCAATAAAAATTTCAAGAATTAAAAATAATATTTCTTCAATTATTATTTTTACATCAATTGAAAGTGACATTTTCAATTTAAATGTTTTTGGAAATTAAAGGACAGGTGTGTTTTATCATAAATTTCGTATTACATTCTTAATAAATGAAATTGCACCTATAATAGGGATATCCGCGATAATCGATCCTTTGCAAGGAATTGTCTTGTATTTCGACGAAATCACGCGTATAATCTTTTACGACATTAATCGAATTCGATGATATCGTCGACGCAATCGGATTTTCATCTTGCCTTGAAGGAGAAGCATTCTTCAATTTTTTCGAGCCGGAAATAGCTGGATATTTTTTCTCCGACATAATACTGGATGCATCGCCCGTTTCCGGGTAGCTAATCGCGCTTATCTGGAAACGCAGATTTTACTAATTAGTGATACGCGACAGACATATATTATAGGTCATACATATAATAATGATAATTACCTGAAAATGTAGCGCGAAAGCAAACGTAACGTCGCAACAAGAGGGAGGATGTGGGGACGATTACTTATCAACAGATTCATCGATTAGGTCGACCGATTAAAGGATTCATCAATTGTATGTAATTACCGAGATCCTGAGCTTTCTTCGGCCCATCACCGAGAAACACAAGCAGGTACCGTACTCGTGTCTTTGTCGCGCTTTGTTCGACATATCCATCACATTATAATAAAATCGCGATATTACCGATAAATTTTGGAAAACGAAAAAAAAAAGAATATTTCCTTGTTTGGTTTAGAAAGAGGGTTATATTTACCTCTCAATAGAGCAATTGAGATTTAAATTCTTGGCTGCAATCTGTAGACAACTTCATTGTCACTTGTTCTGAAATCTAATTTCTGATCCAATATGTATAGGGTGTTATACTTGAACTTTTTTTTCTTAAAAAACAAGATTATAAATTATAAGTCAAATTATGTAAAAAATTATATATATAATTAATATACATATACATTAATATGTATTTAAATATGTACTATAAATTAAAATTTGCGTTTATCAATAAGAAGCTAATTTCTCTTGAGGAAATATATATATTTACATAAACAAATGCTTAAAAAAATTGCACTGACAATGAGATCTAAAGCGGTTTTCTTTAGATTCTAAAACGTTATGTTTTATTAATTTTATGACAAATCCGCCATTGAACTGATTGTAAATAAGGAATTCTACGCCACTGGTGGCTCATTTTCTCCAGCCGACAGTTGCGGCTTGTACGATAACGATGACGATGGCGCCATTAACAGATCGATATCGCCTTCATAGCTAGAGCGCCTGTTGGTTTTGACGCATTTAAATTTTATTTGATATTTTATTTTATTTCTGTTTTTAATTAATTAGTAAAATATAAAAGGCAATTATCATAATTAAAAAATACAAAAAAAACATTTTATGTAAGTATATTTATATTATAATTATAGAACATTATATATATATTTTTATAAACAAAAAGTTGTATATTTTATCAGAATGTGACTTTTAAAAAATTTATTTTTTTTAATGCGATTCTCTCCGTTTAATCTCTGAAAACAATTCCCTTAATCTTTGCTTTTTTACAATTTCTCACAATTCTCAATATAATAATAGTAATAAAAAAATTATAAAAATATATGACTGGTTTTTGATATGACAAACATTTTTTTCTGCTTTTGCAATTTTTTCCAAAGTGTCAAAAATTTCAATTTTTGTATATCACGGGCCCAGAAGGCCCATACTGGTATACATCACTGTATCAGTTCGCCGAGCATGGTCGAGGAACAGGTCGCGACGTCGCGGCTCCAACAGTCTTCGGCGCTTCGTTCGCCAGTTATCGTCGGATCCGTCTCTCTGGATCCTCTGATCATCTCGCGCGAGGATGTGCAAGTCTTAGTGCGCAATTCGTCGTTCAAAAATCCGAGAAGAACGTTTAGAAATCTGTGTATAGGATCTCTCCAAGAATTATACTTGTCACTGCGATCTTGAAGATTCGTTGCGGTTCCCGGGACCACATTCAGTCGTTTTATTGAGTCCGATAAAAGAGTCATAAAAAAGATTAATTATCAGTAGCCAAAAAGGTTGATTGCTGATTGATAAATATAATATTATTAATATTGGAATACAATAAAATAATCGATTAGATTTAATTACGACATTGTCGTTATTAAAATATATTGTATTATAACAATATTTTAAAATAATTTACCGGAATGATAAATAACTATTCAAGAATCCAGGGAAAGTAGCGACGATCGCTGATTCGCCATAGGATTCCGAGAGAGTTGTACATCGATTTGCGCGATATGTTGGGGATTCAAATGACATTTTAAGATTGTTCACTACAACGATTAATCGGAACATTTGATCGGAGTAGGAATGGGTATCGAGTCGATACCAAGAAATATATCGCAGTTTATTAGTGAAAGCGCAGTGATATGTCGGAAAAATTGCATAGAGAGAAGATAGAACCAGAGCAAATTTGCGCGATTGATAAAAGGAATTATGGCATAAATATAATAGCGATAAATATAAGAGTGATGACATTCATGATAATCAATGACTTTATCAACAATCGTGGCTGAACTCGATATCGATCCCGGATTTCGAACTGAATTTCTTCTTCTTTTAAGTACCATATTTGAGAGTCTGGTTATCACAATTTCCTTTAATGAGGATTTATATATAGAGATCAGATGGATGGTATGTGTCAAGATTAAAGGAGAGTGATCTTTGTGAATATCGAGACAAGTTGAGTGAGATCGTGTAGATCGAATGAGACACGTATCGAATGGAGTGACGCCGGGATTTCTCGCAGATCATCATCGTCGTGGATCATCGATGTAGCGCGATGTCGGTCTGGTTGCCTGTCGTGGCGGCGACGCTGTGCCTCTGGATGAGCGCTGGTGAGTTCAATGCGAGATCCCGCCGTACGCGCCGGGATTGGCAGATTGAGATATATCTACTTCATGTTTTTTTTTAAATTAAATTTAAAAAAATTAAATCTATATTCCTATATCTACAATCTACATTTTAATTAATGGACCTAAATTAAATAAATAATTAATTAATTAATAACGAATATATAAAAAATATACTAATTCTGAAACATTATAGTAAATATAAACATCTCCGCGAAATGTAATATGATGATCAATGCTCTAAGATCTCTAAGAGATCGAAGGATAGCAAGAGATCTATAAAGTAGCAGTTGCGAAATCATCAGGGATTCAGAATCTTTCACAAGTATTCCAAAACCGAAGATATGTCGCCAAGAGTATCCATAGCTTCCTAGATAAAAATCATTACACTTGTGGAATTCATTTTAAACCATTCCTATATAATGACGCAATAAATGAGATAATTTCGAAATTACTGATTAATATATATATTATACATTTTTTTTTCTAAATATAATCTTTTAACATTGCACATTAAAGCTTTTTTGGGAGAAAGTATATTTGAGATATTATATAAATATTTCTTTTTTCTAATATCTATATATA
>JBCEZX010000028.1:1052706-1067248 GCA_039654345.1 Cataglyphis cursor | reverse complement strand
AATTAACAAAACGTCTTTCTTTTTTAATAGCTCCTTTTTTATTTTCCATAATAAGAAAATAATATTTATTTATTATTATCTATTTACCTAGCCTATACTTAGTCTCCTCTGGAACCCGCCAAAACTTTCGCGCTTATTGCCCCTTGTACGTACTATACACTAATTACATACGCCGTCGCTGGATTTTTCTATCACTGCATTGCATATGCGCGAAAAAGCGTCCCCGAGAACAACACTGTGTTAAGGCCGCTCGGTTGCGGTTGAGATTATGATTGGCGATTGCGGATTAACCAATTAGCCGGCAAGCTACTTTGCTCTGATTGGTCAAGCAAGGACACACAGAGAGAAATACAAATCACGCAATTGCCTATCAAATAGAAACAAATTTTTGAAACTTCAAAAATTTTTAATTTGAAGGTCAATTGCGTGACATTGATATGACTTATTTCTATGTTTTTGCTGGAAAACAGCCGAAAACTTTCTAGCCAGAAATGTTCCCCGTCTGCAACTCTAATCTCTAAGCTTTAAATCTTTTAAATGCTAGCTCTTATGATTTAAAATTTCGATCGATATAATTCTAAAGGCTAAAAGCTTATTACCTATTGTAGATCCGGCCTTATCGTAAGTCATTTGTCACGTTATATTTATTGGTATTTAATTAATGTGAACCGGACTCTAAATTGACGAATCAAATTTAAGTCCCGTTAAATAATGCTCGTAGCCCTAATTTTCGCTTTTAAAAACCTGCCCAGTTTCATTCATTTTCAATTGTGACAGAAGGGCAGAACGGCGGAACCGAACTTTGAACTGTGGAAGAGAAACGGAAAAACGGGGAATTCCACATATAATAGAGTATATAATAGAGTAGAGGATAACTTTACATAAGGAGAATATTTGCTGATCGTTTTCGTGTCCAAAGCAACATTTTGCGTTTGTATTTTTAATTCGAGATCGAGCTAAATCACGATGGTGGAAGAAATTCGTGTCATGGTATAGTATTGTATACGTTAACATTGTTTAGTAAGGTGCTAGCAAAATCCTCCTCGATATGCGTCACATATCACATTATATTGTGTTTTTATGATACATTCTTGACAACAAATTGGCTGATTGCACACAGATAATTAAATCATTTAATTTAACATATGCAATAAATATTTTTTGAATATTTCATTATATATATATATATATATATATATATATATATTAAAAAAAAAAAGAAATATGTATAATACATATATATATAGATAAAAATGTTAATATATAGTTAAAAATTATATGCAAAATACATAATTTTTTTATTATGATTATATTTTAGTGGTGCGATGCATTAGAGGAATTGCTGCAATGTCCTGTATGTTTAGATACAGCACAAGGTACAAAAGTTCAATGTATAAATGGACACCATATATGTAATCAGTGCAGAATACAGCTACAAGTATGTCCTATATGCAAATGTTCCTTTATCGTTACAAGAAATTTGGTAGCGGAACAACTGTCAGCTAAATTGGAGGATATTAAGGTATAATCCTTATTATTCTCATAATTAACATAGTGATACTAATAATAAAGTATGAGAATAATATGAGAACAATATGCTCTTACAAGACAGATATATATTTTCTGATGAAATGAAAAATAATTGATTAAATGATAAAATTTAAAACAGAATACTAATACCATTTCCAGTTATCATTATTACATCCGTATCATGCACTCAATAGAAGAGTCTTGCATAATAAAGTATGTGTGGCTACTCAAACCGAGGCTGTTTGTATGCCTTCCACATCCTCTGCTTGTCAAACAGAATCTGTAAATCCATCTAGATGTCTGACTTTGAAAAATGAACAACTACAACAACAAAAACCAATGATAAACTTAGCACCTAGAGTAGGGAAAGGAGTATTTCCATGTCGAATCGGTTCCTGCACAGTGGAATTACCTCATGGAAGAATTATTGGGCATATAAGATATCACCATAAAGATGTATTTTATGAGGTATTGTTCAGCAGATTTTATGAGGATTGTACCAATCAATGAGATTGGAGCATCACAATATTATAATTAAATTTCTCAAATTTAATTTGTTTTGATTCTCAAATTGATTTGAGATGATTATGTTCTCTTGTTTGAATTTGCATATGATTAAATATAATTACAGTTCAGCGCAAGAGGTACTATATTTAAGAGAAAGTGGAATTTAGAATACATGACGAATCGTGATTATGATTACGCTTTCCACATTAAAGAAATGGGACTTTTCTTTCTAAATGTCAGCATTACTCATAAAGGTGACCTAGTAGCTTATGTACAAATTGTCAATTGTACAACTGTAAGCAAACAGTTTGTTTATACATTTGAGGCAATTGGGACATATAATGCTTCTTATACTGGTCCGGTAAGATCATATTTATTTTATATAATTTTCATATAGGAGAGAAATGCTCCTTTTCTATTTTTTTCTATTTATGTAATTATTTTTTTTTCATAAGTAATTATGAACTTTTTGCAAAAAAATTGTTTTTAGTGTGTCTCTTTCTCCTTCTCTTTAAAAAATAAATGATATATTAAATTATTAAAAACATTGTTTCCAATAGGTAAAATCGTGTAGAGTAAGGACGGAATCCGATTGTTTGCATATACAAGAGAACGATATGCGCCATAACATATTAGATGATAAAAACTTTTTTCATTGTAACCTTACGATAAAGCGTAGAGTCGATTATTCTCGCGAACTTCCTCACGATAAACCAATCGCCGCCAAAGACGACATAGTAGAATTATTTGATGATATTTAATGGAAGAAGCAATAATTCATGATATTACATAAAAAAAAAAAATAATAAAAAACGCTAAAGACTATGAATTTCTCGATATATAAGAAGGTAAAAACTACATGCAACTTTATTATTCTTACTGAACATAATATTCCTATATAAATAATGAAGAATTTCATTTAATTATATATATATATATATATAAATATAACATTTTTTACCGTTTATAGTTATGTTAACAGCTTGTAATTTTATTTTATGACTCGATGTAATTTTCATTGAAATAAGTATGTAGCTTTATATTATATTTAGTCCTACACAGTGATATTGTCTAATTAGTAGAATAAAGAAGCATTTGAGAAAGAAAGAGATTCTATCACAGATTGCAGGAACAGATGCAATCATATGCAAATAATGTAATAATTTTTCATAAAATATTTCCAATTTAACTTCATTACAAAATCAATTAGGCAATTATATTGAAAAAATTAAAAAAAAAATAAAAAAATTTCTTATTTTGTTTGTTTGCTACCTTCCTATATTCTCTTAATAAAATCGAATATCAGAAATATTGATCTGAAATAAGAATTTTAAGAACTTGTGACAAAACGAAGGAACACTACGCAATGTGTATTATGTGCTTATGTTATATATATGTGATATTATTTACATATATAGTATTAGAAAGAAAACTTGTTAATGAAATATTATTCTTTTATAATGTGAAATAAAGCTGTTACATTGAAAATGAAATGTTTAACATTATTATTGTTCATCAATTTTTTAATATAGGATAATAATCTATAATTTCAGCATTCAAATTAGTGCAAAATTACAAGAACAAAACTACATGCATCGCTGATATAATGTAGGTGATTTTGATAAATCATACATGTTTATTGCGAATTTTCTAAATACATCAGGAAAACACAAAATTCATGCGCCTCTCACTTGTAATTAACATCTACGTTTTCATTTATTTCCTGCGTTCTAATTTAATGTATGTTAAGAGCTACTGCACTTTACACCTCTAATAATTTTTCCCCTTGTTGCTTGTCTATTTTATTTTCATACAAATTAATAAATTGCGGTTAAATCATCGTTTCTCGTTGCTCATATTTCGTCTCGCTTTTCTTAATTTGCAAGAAATCCGAAAATCACATAATGTGTCTGTTGCAGATTTCTCACATGCAATTACAAAATAAATGAAGATTATATTACCTCTGCGCATTTCATAATGCCACGAGGATAGCAGGCTGCATCTTATAGTCGAGCTTAGTATCCGCTTCTACATACTTTTGAGAATTTTGCGCATTTCTCTCGTCGAATAATTAAGTGATTTTTCGCCGCCGCGTTTACACTTGTGTGATTACTTAAATCGGCATATGCTGAATACCGATATTACACTGCTTGGCCTTCTTTAATGGATTCTAGCGCGTCTCTTCAAGTGGTCCCGCCCTCGCGTAGCGATTTCTGTTGCTCGAGAAGCCGCTCTAATGGGGAAGGACCCGGTCCAGACCATAGAGACTGCTGATTGAGTCGTGCCTTCATCTGGTCTTGACCAGTCGAATTCGTATTGATCGGCGTATTAACGGTGCTCCATGTGTTACTGCTGAACAGAGAGTAAGTGTTGCCGGTACTCACGGGTTGGGACGGCTTCTGCTCGTGCTAGAAAAAATATCAAGGATATATTTTTATTTAATTATCATATAAGTATATAAGATTTATAAATTTCAGTATAAAATAAATTGCTATGAATAACCTTGGCATTAAATAAATCCCAGTTTAAATGAACATATGAACCTTTATTATAATGATAAAAATGATACGTGCGTCACACTTGGATATATAAATTAAAAACATCCATGATTTACATTATATATTGAAAGAATAGAATAAATAAAAGAAGAAATGAAAAACATATTTAAAGAAACTTTTCTTAGAATATCAGACATAAATTTAGAGTTTAATAACTTGTGTTTATATATTACAATAGATATTTCAGAAAACTTTAGTTTTAGATTTCGATTTTTGTCGGATTATATACATATATATAACTGTCTACTTTTTCAAATTCTGTGTATCGCAACTTATTGCAAATAAAAATTTTATAATTGAAAAACTAATTTGATAAATTTCAGATATTTATAGGAACATTTATCTTACTTTATTCTCTAAATATATTGCACAAATTTCGTCATGTCTTTTATAAACATTATGTATGACTTATGTATTTTTTTTGACAAAATGACAGTACTTACTTCAAACAATCTGGAATCCTCGAAATTATTTCCTGTCATAAGATGTCTGCCATGCTGTCCATTTTGTTGTTGTTGCTGATAATTTTTACCAGGCGTCAGCGGCACCCTGCTTGTCATATTTCCGAGGACAGATGAATCGCTCCAGTTCGAGAATGCATTATCATTTACAGTGGAATCCTTCACGTGCATCTGAGTCGCGGCATTACCAGACGAACCCCACCAAGCGATCGGCGGTTGGGGCGGTCGGCTATCCCTCCACAAGTTAAAATGCTCTGTCGGCTCGTAATTGCAAAACATGTTATAATTATTCGTCACTGGTTGTTGCGTTTGTTGAGTCTTGTTAACTATCTTAGTCTGATTCGGGAATTGAAAATCCATCGTGTCAGGATTATTTTTATAAAACGACGGCGATGGCTGACTTTGCGACAATGAGCCCTGACCGACGAAAGTTTGATTTCGATTAAATTGGTTTTGATTGAAATTAAGCTGAAAGTTAGATCCGCTCGTTGGACTCTGCGAATTGACCAGCGTTGTTAAATTCGGTTGCTGGGGTTCCTTCTCGTATACGGACAATGTCGACATCATTGTCGATACGTTTGCCATACCTGAACTACCGTTCATATTCAATTGATTATGCATGCTATTTGATCTAGAATTGCTCTGCATCATGTTCTGCTGTTGCAATCCAATGACGTGATTCTGTTGTTCTACGTTCATGCTCGCTTGTAGCCCCATATTATTCGCTGGCAGATTCATATTTTGCGGCAACATACTTGGCTGAGCGGGCGAACCTAATCGCAAATTTTGCTGCAACATCTGCGCAGGGCTATGGGACACGTTCTGCGGCATCCTCTGATGTAACGGTCTACTCTGATTGATCGAATGATGTATTCCGTTAATGCTCTGCGGTATCATGGAAACCGATTGTCCATTGTTACTAAGTTGTCCCTGTATCTGATAATGCGGTGCATTCGGCGTCAGCGATGGTCGGTTCGTCATAAAGTTGTTAGCGAATTGTGGATTCTGCGCGTTAAACGATTGAGTTGGATAGCAAACCGGTCCCAACGTCGGAGTCTGTTGACTTGTCGCCATGCCACTGGTGTTTAATTGCGGGAGCATTTGCTGAGCAACTTGTTGAGATTGTTGCTCTTTAACTACTACCAATTGAGCGGGCATGGGGATGTTGGGCGGTAACTTTACAGATCTCTGCTGACTCTGAACCAATGCGGACTGGTTCTGTGAACCGACGGATGGACCGAGCGGCATTGCTGATAGCCGATTTGAAGCGTTAACGAGAGTGTTGTTTGCATTGGAAGTTTCATTAGCTTTAGGCATCTCTAGAATTGGTGCCGGTTTATTCGCTATGGAAATACTGATCGGTGAAGCAACCGCTGCTTTCGCCTTCTTATCATTCTCTTCTTCGACAATCACGGGCGACACATTCTTAAACGTCACCTGTTTTTGTTCAGTCTCCGCGCGTCGCATAATCGCCTGCATTGCTATATTTTGCCGCGGCTTTCTTGTGCATGGAAGAGAGCACGTCTCGCCACCGCTCGTTTCTACGACGCTCGTCGCCGAATCTCGATTCCGTTCTAAGGAACCCTGTGGCTTAAGGATGCCCTGAAAAATCTTCTTATCTGTCGAAATTTCGACGTCGGTTTCCACAGAACTTTTGCTACTAGCTGCTTCAGACAGTACCGGGCTCATCGAAGTGTTCAATTGTTTCGATTCCTTGTTCAGGCTAAGTTCTTCGAGTTCTTTCATCAATTCGTTGCTGGGCCCAGCGCCATTGCTTGTGGACGTGAATATGCTATCGCCTGTTTTTTCCTCTGTTGTAATCGAAATTGGCGCAGATCCATTGATTCGATTTTGAGCGAGACAACGTCCCAAATGCAGAATGCGTACGGCCCGTAATTTGTTTAACATCGCAGTGTCGCCTTCTAGCACAGTATTCGTAAATCTGAGATTCTCGAAACTCTTTTCCAATGGTAAAAAACCCTGAAGGTCGCGATCTTCTGGCAGTGGCACTACAGCATCTGTTTAATTATTTTTTATTAAACTTTTATCTTACTTTCTTATCTTAGAAGAAAAGAAGAGAAAAAGAAGAAAAAAAGAAGTTTTTTATGATATTAATATGTATTTATATTTTTTATGTAAGCCATTATATTCTTATTAAAATGCAAATTATATAATTATAAAAAAGTTATTATAATATTATTTCCTATTGTAAACTTTATTTTCAATCTCAATTATATTAAAAATATAACAAGTAAAAATTTAACTGATAATCTTAAATGCGATGCAACTACTTACACTCGTCATGCTTAAAATCCACCACACAATTTTGTAGAGCATTCAAAAGCACGCAGAGGCTGGGCCATATCTGTAATCTTGATGTAAAAGCAACTTCCTCCAAAACCGTGGGTTTTATGTTGATCCAATCAAGGCACAGTTTTACTGTAGGAAAAAAATAGTTCTGCCTCATTTCGTTCCATTTTGCAATCATTATAAAAGAAAATTACAATATATACAAAATATACTTACTAGAAGGCAACGCAAAGTATTCAATGATAGAGCTTTTTATCGTATAAACGGGTAACAGTAAAGCAGACAGAGTGCCTGCGATTAGATCCAGTATACAGTCACGAGCCAGTTTTTCATCGTTGGTCAATTGCTCATTTTTGAACGATTCTATGCTATCAGTGCCAATTCCGGTCGCATGTTGCAAAGCATATAGATTGATTACCAACATCTGTATTAGCATCCATGGACTGAAACTCTCGGTGGCAACTAACGCAGTTAATGTTTCTGTCAACTGTTTACTGTACGAGCATGCAAGCTTCAAATCACCAAAATTGTGAATTATTCCATGAAGTTTCAGAAAAACAGCGATATATTCCTGAGAGTTCAATTTGGCCTTGCCATCAATATTGAAAGATTTGTCGTTCAAGGCAGAGGACAGAGTCGTGGCGAGATTTGCCATGGCAACGGGAAAGGGATGCTTGACAGCTACCGAACGTGCATAATGAAACACTGTTCCCAATTTGTCACCACGAGATGCTTCCAAGAGCGCCAACTGATTATAAGGCTGCCCACTAGATGGTGATAACGAAACGGCATGTCTATAAAACATCTCAGCTTGCTTGCTTTCATTTCTATACCGTGCAATATCGCCCAGATGTACAAGACAATATTGGCAAGCATAAAAACAAGATGATTTGTGAGGTGGAGATAATTTTTCAACAGCCTTCCATGGGGATGTACATCCATAAACATAACCTTTCCTGTAAGAATTGATTCAAATGTGTATTTCTGATAATAATAAATTTACATAAAATTATGCACACAAAATGTATAATTATGTATACTTCTAGCAAAGACATACCTTCTAAATGGTAGATCCAAATCAAATACAGTGCAAATTTCTTGCAGCAAAGTCAAATAAAACCCGCTAGCTGCCTCTAAGCACCAACTGAGCAACGCCTGTGATTCACCGCGCTTGGGATTCTTCCTGTCCTTGGCCTGCGACTGCAGAGTCGCTATATAGTTCTTAAATCCAAGATTCCACAGCTCCTGCTCGACTTTCCTGTCCAAGGCGTATTCCAAATCCAGTATGAGGACCTGTTGGTATATTTTTTGCAATTGCTGCTGACATACCCAGGCATCATTATCGTTCAGCAAATCCTTGCAGCGTTGGACCTTATCTTTCAACGGTTCTGCTTTTCTGTCAAACATATGTTTCGCATGTTGATGGAATGCAAACTGGAAAAATGCTTTGTATATATAAGTAATTAAATACTCACTTCAGAGCCTGAACAGCTGCCTTTAGGCCCATATTCTGTCTTCCCAGAACGATCAAATGCAATGTCCTTCACCTGCACAGTTTCACAATCGTTAATATCCTTATCCTTATCAAAGAGAAAGCATAATTTTACTTCGCCTGGAGAGATCAGTTTTTTAATAATCGAAAACTTTGAGATTAATTCTTCTCTTATAACCTCTAATCAAAGATTGCTTCGACTTTTTCGACTACGATCGTCATCGCGGGATAATGTTTAGAGAAAAGATAAAGCAACAGCGTGTGAAAAACATACGTTTCATCATCATCATCGATTTCTCAAGCGACAACAATACAACTCAATCAAAACAGATCACGATTCGCGTTCAGCAGGAAGTTGATTAAGTGGACGCCATTTTTTTTTTTTTTTTTTTTAGCGTACTAAAAGTACAAATAAGCGCGACTCGTGCAAAGTACGAAAACCCATCCTCACCCAATCCTAACCTAACCTAACCCGGCGATTTAAATCCGTGCGACACCTTGCTAATTGCGTGCGTCTTCTGCTCGATTCTGCAATCTTTCGCAAAGGAATCGACGATTCATTCCAACTGTCATGTAGCTTGTCATGGAAATCGCCATTGAGATCTAAGGTTATGCGTGCCGTGATGTGTGCGTTTTTTTTTTTTTTCTTGTACCGTAGATACAAATGTAAATGTACGTATTCTGCGAGAGAGATGGAAGAGGAGGGGTGGGGGAGGAGGGGGGGGTAATTATTGCGTGGCGGCAAAAGTCGAGGAAATGATAACGCGATCTGAAAAAGTCGCCGATCGAATAACTTACACGCATTTCTGGACAGCTGTCAGCCTGTCAACGCCTCCAACCGTTGACAGATGGAAGCTCGTCTCGACACATTTGGAAAAAAAATCTGCGTTGCGGTCGTCGCGGACTATTTTCCGAAAAAATTATTTTTGATTATTATACATAATGAAAGAAAAAAATCCGGGAAGATAAAAATTTTCTTTTTTCACGAACTGTTTTAAATACCAGTGATTCATTTCTAATATATATATATATATATTCATATATATTTTATGATATACAATGCACATTTATTTCGCGCGCACACGAAGCTACAGATTAATTTTTGAAAATGTTGAATATTTCTGCGAGACCGCGTTTAGGCGAATATTTGAAGCACCTTCAGTACCTGTGGCAACGGCATGAAAAAGTAATTATTTTGTTAAGATTCTATGTACAAAGTGTCTAAAAATCTTATGCAGTCGTAGAACTTTATACTTTTAACCTATTCTTGGAAAAGCATTTTTAATGAAATTTAAAAAATTAAATTAAAAATTAAAATTTCATGATAAGGAAAATTTTTAATAAATAATTAAACTTAAAATTCTTTGAAGAAAATGACAAATTATGAGATAGAAAAAAAAAGAATAAAAGTTTGTAATTATTCGATGTCAATTATCCTTATTTCATATTTTTTCTAGTACAACACAACAGTTGATTCAGCTAAGATCAGACAAGAGAGCATAGAAGCCAGACAGAAAGAAATCATGGCACGTGGACTTCCTAAGCGAAAGCAGATAAAGGGTGTCAAACAAATTTTGCTAGTTGCCTCTGGTAAAGGTGGTGTTGGAAAATCGACAACCGCAGTGAATTTAGCGACAGCTTTAAAAATTATTGAGCCGAGAAAATCAATTGGCTTACTAGATGCCGACGTTTTTGGGCCGTCTATACCATTGATGATGAATATATACGAGTCGCCCATGATAAATAAAAAGAATCTCATGGAACCTCTTATGAATTATGGTGTGAAATGGTGATTAATTGTCAAATACATTAAATGATGGGATAAATGAGTTTATTCTTTATAATTTTATCTTTTACATGCAGTATGTCCATGGGATTTTTAATAGACGAAAAATCGCCAGTAGTATGGAGGGGACTTATGGTGATGAATGCATTGGACAAACTGGTAAATAAAGTGGCATGGGGTTCGCTTGATTATCTTGTGATAGACACTCCTCCTGGAACAGGAGACACACACCTCTCCCTGATTCAAAATTACTTTATTGCTGGCGTATTGTTAGTAACGACGCCGCAAAAAGTTGCATTAGAAGTGACCAGGAGAGGCGCAAATATGTTCAAGAAGTTGGACATACCTGTTGCTGGTATTGTGGAGAACATGAGCACTGTTATATGCCCAAACTGCATGACTGAGACTTCAGTCTTTGGCAATGCCACATTATCATTAGCTAAAGAACTTGGTAATAAATCATTATTATGATAATTTTTATTATTTAATTTTAATTATATTATATAATTAGCAAGATATGCTTTTTTCAATCATGATATTATTATTAACAAGAGATATATATTTTCTTGGTTTATTTTTATATTTATATTTTTATATTTATTATAATATATATGTGACATGATATAATATGACTCGTGTATGTCACAGATGTAGATATCTTACAGAGGATACCAATGCATGAGAGCATTGCAGAATGTTCGGATAGTGGTAAACCAATTGTTTTGGCATTTCCAAAAACTAGACAGGCAGAGGTTTATAGAGAATTAGCAGAACAAGTCATTACATTTTTGAATAAACAAGAAATACATGAGGAATGAATTTGTACTCAAGAGTAATATCTGTATATTTTCTTCTGAAAATGTAAATAATAAAAAAAATTGTAACAAGGATTTCCCAGAAATCTATTAATATAAATTGTGTAAAATTATTATATTATTATCATAAATTATTACTTTCTCTATTCTCTAAGGCCAAATATGTGATGTAATATTCACTTAAAAAAAAATTTTTTAAATATATCTCAAAACTGTTAATTCTTTGGATTAATAAAAATAATTTTTTAATCGTTTCAATTCAAATTCAAATTTAAAAGCGATGTTCAAATTTGTATAAAGTACAGAAAAAAATATAAAATAATCAAGTATGATATAATATTGTACTATAATATATATACAATATACAGGGTGTCCTAGAATTAGACTGACAAATTTCAGGTGGTTATAAAGAATATTAAACAAGTCAATTTTATCAATAAATTCGTATTCATAAATAAGCTTTTTTGACATTAGATAGAGACATTAGATAGAGAGACATTAGATAGAGAACCAAAAAAAAAATCAAAGTTTACACCGATATATTTTAATACTACATACTATACCGACCAATCGCAATTATTCCATTCTTTAGAGGAATGGCTATGATTGATCAGTGTAGTACTTAATACGTATTAAAGTTTATCGATGTAAACTAGGCCAAAGAATAATAAGGGAATCTCGCAAATCCAAAAATTCTGATTTTGATGAAACTTTATACACATATAGGAGAGGGGAAGTAATGAATAAATTAAGAAATTTCCAATTGCGGCCTAAAAATGATTCTAAAGAGATGAAATCACCTCATATATAGAGCGGCTTTTTGCATTTCTCGATATATCTTGAAAATTATCGAGAAAATTATCAAGAAATATTTTATATAAAAGTTATAATTATATAAAAAAGTTATATTTATATAAAGTTATAATTAATATTTTATATAAAAGTTTCATTGTAAAAACCAAAACACTTTTATTTAATCATATTAATAAAAATTAAAAAAAAAATAATAATTTTTTTCAAAGATTTTTGCCCTTTTTTAGTCTTCGATTCCCTAGTGTTAAAATGATTCATTTGTGGATACAGGTTTATTGGCTTGTTTATATAGCTATATATTATATCTTTTAAGATGCGAATTCATGAGACGTTCGTTTCAGCGTTGCATGTGACTTTGATTCGATGCTAGCCGCGCAGGCAAAACGAAAGGAATTGACTCTTTTCATGCGTTTTTCACAATATAGCGTCAATAATATGACTATTTTGATGCTAAAAATGAATTCGTATAATGTTAGCCGACGACTAACACTTTTTTTAAATAATTCTGTATGAAATCGATTGTATTTCATTTGTAGATAAATGTAGTGCATTTATTTTCGTTTGTTAGTTTATAATTAATTTTTAATTATTTATTTAATTGTAGATCCTGAAACTAGCCGACATGTACTATAAAATTATAAAAATAGATGTGAAATCGATTGTATTTTGTTTGTAGATGATTGTATTATAGTGCATTTATTTTGTAAGCACGCGCGCACGCGCGCTCACACACACACACACACACACACACACACGGGGGGGGGATACAAGGGATGCCTTCGGCCCCCTTTCCGCACCCGCCCACCGGTAGGCAGGGTGGACCTTGCTTTACAATGTAGCATGTACTTTGTAAGTTGTAAAATGAGGTCCACTCTGCCTTCTGGCAAGGTGGGGGCCGAAAGCCCCCCTTGTCCCCCCTCCCCCGTGTGTGTGTGTGTGTGTGTGTATGGCACGTGCTTCATCCTGTCCATGCATGTACTTTGGTATATTTCAAACTTTAAATAATTAATTAAAAATTAATTATAAACTAACAAACAAAAATAAATACACTACAATCATCTACAAACGAAATACAATTGATTTAACACATAATTATTTAAAAAAAGTGTTAGTCGTCGGCTAACATCATACGAATTAAAAATGAGCGACGAGCATTAGCATGAAAAGGCACCTTTATAACTACTACTTGAAGTTTGTCGGTCTAATTTTGAGACACCCTGTATATGCAAAATTAATCCAAAAATAAATCTCTTTTCTCTTTCTGATAATAATATATAATATAAGAAATAATTATAACAAATAAATATTTTTCACACACACATATATGTATAATAACAGCAGATTATTTTTTACTAACAATTATTTATATCTAAAAATAATGAGATATGATATTTATAATAATTTTTCTTCAAATTTATTCACAAAATATTGTAAAATTCATAAAAAGAACAGCACTTTGACTGGCCAATAGAAATAAACTGTCGCCACATTGAGAATGGGACTTGCTCTCTGCGATTAGACCGAGCGTCTCTCGTTGGTGTCGGTGTACTCTGCTGTGTTTTGTCGATTTTGGCGGGCCGGACTCTACCAGCGGTACCTTTGTCCCTCAATTATCTGTGGTGTCTTTAAAAAATATCGGAGGAATAAATGATGACGGACAAGGATGGCGGTAAGGAATCATGTTTTTCCCGTTCAGTGCTCGCAATCGTATTTCCACGCGATAGTAAACAAATTATGGGCAATCGGCAATTTTCCTTTTCGCGAAAAGGACGCCCCGATACAAATCGCCACGCTGCTCATTTCCACCGACAATAGAGCGAAATCTTGTCGCTCTTGTTGTGTTTGTAATATGCATAAAAATTTATTTAACGATCATTATGATAATGATTTCGGAAAGAGATCTGCACGATAATATTTCTAAATAATACAGTAAATGTTCCCGAGATTATACAATAAGCCGGTTGAACGCGCCATATCCTTACAAGTATTTAAGCGAAATTGTTGCTTCAAATTAAAAACAAGTATTTCATTCACGATGGAAATCCTTTAACTTCGTCTTGGAATGTTTATAATTAAAATATATTGAAGCATTAATTTATAAATTTGTATAAAGATGTTAGATATTTTTAATTTCACAAATTTTGGCACAAAATGATTGCATACTTATATTATTAATCATGCATTAATTATATGTACAATTATCATAATGTAAAATTTATATATATGTATATATATATATATATATATATATATATATATATATATGTCTA
>JBCEZX010000028.1:990469-1028410 GCA_039654345.1 Cataglyphis cursor | reverse complement strand
TTGACACATATAAATCATAATTTATTTTTTTTTGTCATAATGCATAAACGTGCTTAAAATCTAATGTTTATATAGATATTAGATATCCTTTTATTATGTGGGATGCGGTAGGAAATTGAATGCGTTTCTAGTAAATTCTGCGATTTTGATAAGTACATGAAGTATTTCTTCTCTTCACGACACGTAACATCACGCACAAATGACAAATTATGATATGTATACAATCAAGTAATAAAATCTTGGTTTTGACGTCATCGTGAGACCGTCATCGTAGGAACGGGTATCAAGATGTTTTTAGTTAATATGTTTAGACAGAACTTGTGAATTAAAGTTATACAAAAATTATGTAAATATATAAAAGTTATGTACGTGATTACGTGATATATAAAAAGATTTCATTTAAAAGATAAATAATAAAATAAATAAATAATTTATGATAAAAAAATGATTTATATTTTTTACATGTCCAGTGTTAATATCATTTTATCAAAGTTTATTAAAAAAATTTTCTTTTTCATAAAAAAAAACAATTGCTACATTTCTTTTGTAATAAAACCGACTGCGCAACATAAGCTACATTTTGTAGAAAGAACAGTGTTAAAATAAATTATTTATTCAATTATTAATCTCACGATGATATCTTTAATAATGCTGCATAAACATTATTATTTTTATACAAATCAATCGTAATACTTTTTAGTTAATTAAAAGCAATAATCTATTATTATTCTAAAAAAATCAACATATATCAAAAATTTTTGACAAAAAAAATTATTAATTTCTATTTTTGTTTTTAAATTATTGAGAATCAACAATTGCACAAAATTTTTTGTAGATACAACAATAATATATATTCTCAGATATATATGTAGAAATTAATATAATTTTTTTCGTAAAAAATATTTACTTGTGATGTTTATTATGTTCTTATTTGTCGTTAGAATGCATCATAATAACAAATAAATTGCATGTTAAAATACGAAATAAATATCTAACATAAATATTACAAACATGTTACAAGAAATTTTATACATCCATTATAATGTTTGAAAAACTGGACGATATTTCTCGCAAAGACGATGTGTATCTGGCAGAAGTACGCGACAGAATAATGTTGCGCTGCTGAGAAGGAAGAAATGCGCCTGCGTGGCTCTAAAAGCAGCCTCTCTTATAAGTAATTTTTTCTTATTTACGTAAAAGAAAGATATTACGTAAAAGATAGATAATATTCAGTTTTTCTCAACAATTGATTGGTTATTAACAGACCTCACTTTCTTTCAATTTCTTCGAAAATATAAAATGTTTATCACCTCATAATAGCATTTGTGTGTGTGCGTGTGTGTATTGTGTGTGTGTGTGTGTGCTGTCGTCTTGCATTATATTAAATTACAGTAATAGAGCTAAAATTTACGCTACGAGAGAAAGAATATTCAGACGATCGATAAAAAAGGAGGGGATAAGCGTGCACTCTCGTCGACTTTTTCGCAGGCACTTGCGCTCCGGACTTCGTAAAAAGATGATTTCTCTCGAGACACATTTTAAGTTCAATAGATTTCTATTACTTATTATTGGCTTATGGCCTTTGCAACAATCAAATCTAACTCGATTTCAATTTATTTTCTTGACTAGTGTTCTGATGACGAGTATTATATTCCAGGTAAGACAATATTTCATATTTATATATTTTATTTTTCTATTATATTTTAATATATTATTGTGCAATAATTTTTTATTATGTCATGCACGTGACTTAAAAATATCTAATTTAGACTATAATCAAATTATTTTATCAGTTGTATTATAAAAGTATAAATATATATAATCTCTTCTTTTTTTTTCCTTTCTCTCTCTTTCTTTCTCGTAATTATGAATCACATATTAATATTATTAAATCTAGTATATAAAAAAATATCTAGTGCCAGAAAATTTATAATTTAGTCCGCTTAAAAAAATACATTCTTTAAAGTTATTACTTGCAGTTTACAACATTCATTACGTCAAGATGTACGCCGGACTTTATCGTTAAGATTCTGTCTTCCATATCTTTTTTTAGTACTTTTGCAATAAAATTCAACTTATTTTATCTTAACATCAAAGCCGTAAGTTTATAATTTATAGGATTTGTATTTTATGAGAATCGATAGCAACAAGCACAAGTTGTAGTGAGTAGCTTGATCGAGTGATAAGATGACTACTCTTGTTGAAATAAAAAAAATATTTAATATTATTAAACATTTACACATACATGTTGTTATTGAACATACATACATACGCATGCGCATGTATCACAACCCCGTATCATGCACGAAAATCATATACACAAATTTAGTGAAATGATAGGTGGAGGATTTATTGATGCAACTTCAGAATGTATGTAATGGATTAAAAGATAAAAATGAAATCGATATTATGAAAGAATATAGTTGCAATGCAAAACGTTATACAACTGCGTTAACAAGTAAGATAATATTTTTAGACTTTTACATGTGCCTACATTTTTTTAAATTTAATATATGAGTTATAAAAATTTTAATGAAGATAAATTGATTTTGATAGATTTTTACAATTTTTCTCTATATTTATGTTTGTATGCATCACAAGAATTTATTAATCAATATTAAATATAATAAATCAATAAAATCAAATAGAAAAAAATTGTAAAATTACAACAGTTATAACTTATGTGATTGAAAAATATTATAATCAAATTAAAAATTTATACATTAAATTTAATTATATCTATTATGTGTGTATATAATATTAAAAGCAATTAAAAAATTTTAGAAAAATTAATAGGACGATTTCATTATTTAAATTCTTTTAGTACTTGCCGTTTGCAGCGTATTCGCTAGTATAGTGGCTATATTTTGGTCGAGTATTTGTTTTATTATATTATCGATAAAAGTAACTCAATCACGTCGCCTACCGATTACGATGGAATATTTTATCGATCAAGAAAAGTACTTCTATTTGATTCTAATTCATATCAGTGTAGCGGTATGCATCGGAGTAATTACAATGATAGCAATAGGAGCAATGCTAATTGCGTATTTTCAACATACCTGTGGTATGTTTAAAATTTCCAGGTAAAAAACAAACATAGAAATAATTATGAAGTTTCAAATTTTAAACATAATTCTATTGTTATTTTAAACAAATTTAGTATTTATGCTACAAAGACAAAAAAATATAAATAAAAGTTTGAATATGTTAATTGCAGTCATCGTATTAAATGTGCAGTACCTATATTAGAAGGTACCGAATCAAAAAAAATGAATTTAATACTGAAAAGAATAATTAGTGCCGTAAATATTCATCGGCAAGCTATGATGTTAGTTACTTTATTCGGTGATATATATTTTACAATATGTATATGCAAATATACATATAATATTTATAATAACATCTTCCCGTTTTTAAAGATTATCCAAACTTTTGGCATCCAAAATTGAAAAAATGTTGTTCTATTTAATAATGGTTGGAGTGATTTGTTTGAGTCTTAATCTGTTTCGAGTAAGTCCCGTGTTATATCTTTCCATTCACTATTTTTAAAAATAATTAACAAAAAAAATATATATATATATTTTACGATATACTATATGTATTTTATATTATGAAGAAAAAGTTTTCTTTTTTTCTCTCTTTCTCTCTCCCTTTTTCTTTTCTTTCAACCCACGTTCTCGCTCATTTTCTCTCACGTTCACTCACATTCTTTCTCTTTTTTTTCTCTCTCCTATTTTTGCTGATATTTTTGATTTTTTGATTAAAATATTATTATTTTTGATTAAAATATGATTTTTATCTTTATATAGAGTCGTAATCGTTCGCCAATTAATAAGTTTTATTGTGAATAATGTTTAGAGAACGTATAAGAAATGCAGATGCAAATTTATTACAACCGCGATCTTGTGCTTTAGATTTTTCAGATTGTATTATATGGTGATGATGTCAAGGAAATTTTATTTCCCTTTATATTTGTAACTTTTAGTATCTTATACATGTTTATAGCCAATTATGTTGCGCAGGATATAACGGATCACAATAATGACTTCTTTGCTACCGTGTAAGAAACATTGTTTTAAGCAAATAGAATGAAATCTCGCATTTAAAAAAATGTTTTATCAAATGCAGAAAGATCAATGTTGTCGTGTAGAAATATATGTATATGCTATCTATATATAATTGCGTAGATATGACGTTCAGTGGTATGAAGCTCCGCTACATATACAAAAACTGATATTATTTCTATTGCAAAAAGGGACCAAAGAATTTACTATAAGTGTCGGTGGATTATTTGTCGGATCGTTGGAATGTTTTGCCACGGTAAATATAATAAATATATTATCAATAAATTTTATTATCAAATTTGAACAAGGCGACATATTATATTACATATTATATATATTACAAATAAACGTTGCAGCTTGTGAAAGCTTCGGTTTCTTACTTTACTGTCATATATTCAACGCAATAACAGGGTAAGAATAGATCATAAAATAATAAGGCAAGAAGAAAAATTGTAGTACAAAAATTATAATCTAAAAAAAAATTTAGTTAACTAAATCTCAATATTACAATTATATTACATTTAAAAGTTAAATGTGGTTTATTATTAATTCCATAGTTTCGTTTTAAATAGTTCTAATGGTCTCTTAAACAATCTAACAAGAGATCTCCAAAAATATAATTATATTTAATTAACGATATTACATAGATTTTTAATAAAATCATAAACTTTAAATCAGATATAAGATACTGATACAAATTTATTTAATTTTATATTAATTCCATGTTTTATTTTAACTTTTGTGATATATATATTGTCACGTTATTTTTAATAATTTATATGTTGTTAATGTTTTCATTTCAACTTATTTCGATATTTTTTCATAGCATAATTTTTTTTTTTATAATGAATAGCCTATGTGTAAATAAAATATCAAAAATTGAGAAATAAAATTGTTTTTAATAAGAAACATATTATCCTTAAATATAACTTGATAATTTTAATGTCTTAAGTATATATAAAACTAAAAAATATGATTAGTTTTAAAGACGACACATAAAATTATCTGTTGTATATCAAATATTGATAGATTTGTTTAACGTTACATCAATTTTAAACCTTTTGCTTTTTTGTATATGCGATATAATAAGACATCAAATATTATTTTTACACACAAATGTTTAATTTATTCTTATAAGGAAACCTAGCAAATCCTAAAATTCTGATTTTGATGAAACTTTACACACATGTAAAGTGAGTAAATAGATGAATTAGGAAATTTTTAATTCCGTCCCAAAACGATTCTAAGCGATGAAACTATCTCTTATATACAGGGTGTCCGGCGTCAATCGCATCACCCGTCGTGTGAAGGTAGAGCAAGCAAAACTGAGAAGAAAAGTCCTGTACCATTTTTTTCGATAACGCTTAATAAAAGAGTTATTATTGAGTGAAGGCTGGCAATTCAGCGCCGACTTTTAGCTGGACGCACGTCAATGAGCCGCGCGCCTAGCATGTGTGCGTGAGCGCTCAGCTGTTTACAGCGTCTCACTGACGTGCGTCTGGCTAAAGATCGGCGATGATTAGAGCGCCCTGTATAGAGCGGCTGTATAGAGCGGCGATGATTAGAGAGCCCTGTGTAGAGCGGCTTTTTCTCGATATATCGCGGAAATTATTCGAAATATCAAAAAAAGTTTTATGATAAAAACACATTTATTTAACCAATAAAATTTTGAAAAAATAATTTTTGAAAAAAGTTTTTTGAAAACTCTTAACAAAAATTATTTTTAATATATATATTTAAATAGATATATATATTTAAATAGATTAAAATTTAATTTTTTCTTGTCACAATGCACAAACACGTCTAAAATCTAACGTTTATATAAATACGTCCTTTTATTATGCGGTAATAGGAAATCAAACGCGCTCCTAGAAAATTCTGCGATCCTGGTATATGAAGCATTTCTTCGCGACGTCACGACACGTAACATTGTGCATAAATGACAGATGATATGTGTACAATGAGAGCTATAATGTAATAAAATCTTAGTTTTGACGTTACCGTTCGCAAAAGCGAATATCGAAATGTTCTCAATATTACATGAGTCAATATTCTTAGACAGAACTGGAATTAAAGTTATATAAAAAGGTATATAAAAAGTTATGTAAGTGATTACATCATATGTAAAACAATTTTAATAAAAAGATGAATAATAATTTATGTTAAAAAAATCATTTATATTTTTTACATATCCTATCTTAATATCAATTTTAACAAATTTCTAATATTACAGAAATGGAGATGTACAAATATTTAAAACAATAATTTTTTTGAATAAGAAATATATTAAAAAATGAAGAAATTAAATTTATATCTTACAGTTTTGTTTATATTGTACAGTTATTATTATTAGGAGGAATTTCTAAAAGAAATGTGTAAGGGGTTACATTATTTATTTCTTTTAAAAATAAATATTTCAAAATGAATAAATTTTTATAATATTTGTGTTTATTATTACTAATCTAAGGAATCTAGAAAAGTTCAAAAACACATTAAAATATTTTTTTATACATCCCTGGCATAAATAAAGATGACGTCTCGTTGCATATAAGCACTAATACCACGAACGATGATTTGCTGTAATCATAAGGGATGCGATAGATTCTGATAGAGTCTAATAAATCGCCTTTTTATCACCAGGATATCTGTTCACATGGTACGGAGTCATGTCAAAAAGAAAAGATTTTGTTATATTTTCTCATTAGAAAATTACAAGCTTCGTACAAGCCGGAGAAACACAACGATTAATTTTTTAACTGTAAAGAAGCTTTTTTAAAATAGTCACTTTACGTATTTGTTTTTCTTTTTTAAATATAAATTTCATCAAATTTCATTAAAATTTCAAAACAGCCGCTATATTTCTTTTGCAATAGAATCGATTATGCAACTTAAACTTCATTTTAAGGAGCGAACAGTGTTAAAATAAATTATTAATCTAATCTTTAATCTCATGATGATATCTTTAATAATGCTGCATATACATTTTTATTTTTATATCTATTTTTATATACATTTTATTTTTATATATTTATATATTATTTTTATTTTTATATTAAATCAATTATAACACTTTTATGCTAATAAGAGGAATAACTTATATTGCTAATGTTATTACTTAAATAAATCAAAATATATTAAAAATTATTGACAAACATTTATATTTTTTTCTAAATTATTGAGAAACAAGAATTACACAAAACTTTTTGCAACAACAGCTCTCAGACATATATGTAGAAATTAATATAGTTTCTCTCGTAAAAAAAAATTACTTGTGTATTGATGTTGTGTCCTCATTTGTCGTTAGAATATATCGTAATGATAAATAAATAGCACTTTAGAATATGAATAACTATCTAACGTAATATATTACACAAACACGTTGCAAAATTTCATATCCAGTATAATGTTTAAAAAGTTGGAAGATACTTCTCGCAAAGACGATGTGTATCTGGCAGAAGTACGCGACAGAATAATGTTGCGCTGCTGAGAAGGAAGAAATGCGCCTGCGTGGGGCTCTAAAAGCAGCCCCTCTTATAAGTAATTTTTTCTTATTTACGTAAAAGAAAGATATTACGTAAAAGATAGATAATATTCAGTTTTTCTCGACAATTGATCGGTTATTAACAGACCTCACTTTCTTTCAATTTCTGCGAAAATATAAAATGTTTATCACCTCATAATAGCATTTGCGTGTGTGCGTGTGTGTATTGTGTGTGTGTGTGTGTGTGTGTGTGTGTGTGTGTGCTGTCGTCTTGCATTACATTAAATTACAGTAATAGAGCTAAAATTTACGCTACGAGAGAGAGAATATTCAGACGATCAATAAAAAAGGAGGGGATAAGCGTACACCCTCGTCAACTTTTTCGCACTTGCGCTCCGGACTTCGTAAAGAGATGATCTCTCTTGAGACACATTTTAAGTTCAATAGATTTCTATTACTCATTATTGGCTTATGGCCTATGCAACAATCAAACCTAACTCGATTTCAGTTTATTTTCTTGTTTAGTATCCTGATGACAGGTATTTTATTTCAGGTAAGACAATCTTTTATATTTATATTTATTTTTCATTATTTTTTAATATACCATCGCGTAATAATTTTTTACTATGCACGTGACTTAGAAATATCTTAATTATTATTTAGACTATAATAAATTTATTTTACCAACGGCATTATAATTGTGTATATAATTTCTTTCTGTGTATATAATTCCCTCTCTCGTAATTATGTATTACATAATAATACTTAATTCAATTATTTTAAATACAAATGTATAAAAAAGCATTTAGTGATATAGAAGTTATAATTTGTTCATCACTTTCAAAAGATAAATTCTTTAAACTACTTGCAGTTTACAGCATTCATTACATCAAAATGTACATCGGATTTTATCGTCAAGATTCTGTCTTCCATATCTTTCTTTAGTATTTTCGTGATAAAATACACCTTATTTTATCTAAACATCGAAGCTGTAAGTTCATAAAATATATAGGATTTGTAATTTATGAAAATTGATAGCCCATAAGTTGAGTAGCTTGATCGCGTGAGACTATTCTTTTTGTACGAAATAACAAAAAAAATCTTATATTATGTATATACACATACGCATGCGTATGTATGTACACACACCTCTATACACACACAAAAAGCCAAACAAAGTTATTGAAATGACAGATGAAGGATTTATTGATGCAACTTCAGGATGTATGTAACGAATTAAAAGATAAAAATGAAATTGCTATTATGAAAGAATATAACTGCAATGCAAAACGTTTCACGACTGTATTAACAAGTAAGATAATATTTTTACATGCACCTACATTTTTTTATTTGATACATAAGTTATCAAAGTTTTAATAGAAAAAAAATTGATTACGATAGAATATCAGATATAACAATATCTCTGCATATTTATATTTATATTAATATTTGTGTAATGCATCACAAAATGTTTATTAAAACATTTGTCATGCATGCAAATATATGAAGATCAATATCAAATATAATATATTAAAAATACTAGACAAAAAAAAAATGTTAAAGTTACAAAAGTTATTTGATCGAAATACTTGTAAATTATAATGTATTAGAAATTTACATATAACATCTAAAGCAATTAAAAAATTTCCACGAAAAAGATTAGTATGACAATTCAATATTTAAATCGTTTTAGTACTTGGCGTTTGCATCATATTCGCTAGTACAATCGTTATATTTTGGTCAAGTATTTTTTCCATTATATTATCGATAAACGTAACTCAATCACGTCGCCTGCCGATTACGATGGAATATTTTATCGATCAAGAAAAGTATTTGTATTTGCCTCTGGTTCATATCAGTGTAATAGTATGCATGGGAGCCATTATGATGATAGCAATAGGAACAATGCTTTTTGCATATTTTCAACATACCTGTGGTATGTTTAAAATTTCCAGGTAAGAACATAGAAATAATTATGTATAGTTTCAAATTTTGAACACAATTTTATTGTTATGTTAAAAGAAATCTGTGTGTTTATGTTACGAAGGCAGAAAACATATACAGTTTGATGAATATATTAATTACAGTCACCGTATTAAATGTGCAGTACTTATCAATACACTAGAAGATATTAAATCAAAGAAAATGAACTTAACACTGAAAGGAATAATTAGTGCTATAAATATTCATCGGCAAGCTATGAAGTTAGTATCTCTATTCGATGACATACAGAGAGTATTTTTGAGTTTCAAAGTCATAGCACACAAAAAAAAAAAACTTAAGCAGTAAGACTTAAGCGAATTGACCAAACAGTAAGGCATATTAAAATTTAAGCAATCCTGAAAATTCTGTATGGATGAATTTCTTGAGTCTTAAGTTTTACTGCTTAAGACGTAAGCGAATTGACCAATTACGTTCGAACAATAAGGCAGCCATATTGAAACTTAAGCAACGCTGAAAATTCCGTATGGATGAAATTCTTAAGTCTTAAATCTTACTGCTTAAGTTTTTCTATGTGCCACAGCTCTTAGAATTAAACTAACTAATTTCAGATGGTTATAAAGGACACCAAAACAAGTTAAGGTAAAAGTTATGTTTAGGGGAGACAGCCCCGATGATCTTGACATATGTTGTTAAGGTCACCCTCGTGAGAGACCTTCAGAAGGTTTTAGCCGTTGCTAGTTTTTTCAAGTTAATTTTGAGGTTGCTCACTTTATGCATAATTACCTTGTTTTATACAAAAGTTTTATGTTAAAATCATCTCTATTTAACCACAATAATAAAATTTCAAAAAAATAACTTTTTTCAAAGATTCTTGCTCTTGTTAGTCTTTGATTCTTTAGTGCCAATATGGCTCATTTGCAGACACAGGTTTATTAACAAATTTGGCTTGTTTTGACGTCCTTTATCACTATCTGAAATTTGTTGTTTTAATTCTGGAACTTTCTATTGTATATACAAATATATATTATTTCTGATAATATATTCTCGATTTTAAAGATTATCCAAACTTCTGGCATCCAAAATTGAGAAAATGTTGTTTTGTTTAATAATAGTCGAAGTGCTCGCTTTGAGTCTTAATCTCTTTCGAGTAAGTCTTGTGTTGTTTTATTTATATTCATTATTTTATTTATATTCATTTATTTATATTCATTATTTTCAAATAATATACAGAGTGCGTCAGTTAAAGTGTTACAAACTTATATTAACTTATATTATAGAGAAAAATGTTTCATACAAAAGTTTTGTGACTTCGAAGATGGTGTCATTAATTTGATCTTGCATAGTCATTTGAAGATCACATGAAGGTCACATGAAGGTCATCTTTAATTTTTTAAGCAAAAATCCCCATTTTTCATACATATTCTTGTAATTTATCTCAAAAGATTTTCAAAATATTATAATAAAGTTTTTTTATAAAAGTACGGCAAGATTACGGTAAGATTATTAAAAACTAAATATTTTACAAGATATTTTATATTCTTATATTTTTATATCAAAATATGTCAAATTAAGATATAAAATAATTAAAAAAATATTTAGAGCGTGATAAAAAAATATTATAGTGTTTTAAAAAGCTCTCGAAATAAATTATATAAATGTGTAATAAAAATTGAGATTTTCATTAAAAAATTTTAAGGTTTTTACATAATCTTAATAATACTCTTCAAGATCATACTAATTCATGTCACATAATAAAATAACATATTGCTTCGTAACGGGTTATTTAAAACTCTACAATTTTTATATGAAACAGTTTTCTCGAAAATGCGTAATTTTCTTAAAAAATGCCTATGAACGCTCCGATACACTCTGTATATGGGGTGTACCCTGTATACGGATTAAATGGTCAAACTTGAAATATGAATGTAGGACTTCAAAACAAAAATAATTTTTCTTTGAAATTATGCTCGTAAACGCTTTATTCAGGAGATATTAATAAATTATATCAATCGTAATCGTTCAATTCATACGTTTTATTCTGAATGTTTAAAGGATACAAAAAAATGCAGATACAAATTTGTTACAACCGCAATCTTGTGTTTTAGATTTTTCAGATTGCATCATATAGAGATGATGTCAAGGAAATTTTATTTCCTTTTATATTTGTAACTATTACTGTCTTATACATGTTTGTAGCCAATTATGTTGCGCAGGATTTAACAGATCACAATAGTGATCTCTTTGCTACCGTGTAAGAATTTTAGACAAATTGTATGAAATCTCATTTTTTTAAAAATGTTTTAAATGCAGAGAGGTCAGTGTTGTCGCATAGAAATATACGTATATGCTATTTGGATATTAATTGCATAGGTATGACGTTCAATGGCATAAAGCTCCGTTACATGTACAAAAACTAATACTATTTCTGCTGCAAAAAGGAACCAAAGAATTTACCATAAGTGTCGGTGGACTATTTGTCGGATCGTTGGAGTGTTTTGCTACGGTAAATATAACAAATATGCGTTATCAAATAAATATACATACAAGACAACATATTACAAATAAATATTACAGCTGGTGAAAGCTTCGGTTTCTTACTTTACTGTCATATATTCAATGCAATAATAAGGCAAGAAAAAAAATAATAGAAAAAAAATTTATAATCTAGAAAAAATTTAGTTAACTAAATCTTAATATTACAATTATATCGTATTTAAAAGTTAAAGTAGTAGTTTATTATTAATCCTATAATTTGGTCTTAAATAGTCTTAATAATCTTAAATAATCATAAGAGATCTCCGAGAACATAAATATAGTTAATTAATTATATTAATGATATTACATAGATTTTCAATACATCATAAATTTTAAATCAAATATAAAATAATCATACAAACTTTATTTTATATAACTTTCAAGTTTTATTATAACTTTTGTGATATATGTATTTTCACATTATTTTTAATGACTTATTTATATATTGTTAATTTTGTCAAATTTTTTAAAGCATAATTTATTTATAATAAATGATTTATGTGTAAATAAAATATTAAGATTTAAAAAATAAATGTGTTTTCAATAAGAATATTATATTACATCATTAAATATAATTTAAATTTAAATATATATAACTGTAATTGGAAAATGTGTAATTTGTTAAATGTACGTATAACTATAACCATAATTTTAATATTTTATTAGAGCTAAAAGGAATGATTATTTTTAAAGCTGTCCTACATAAAATTAGCTATTGCTATATAAAATTAACTAAATGCTATATATCAATCAAATAATAGATTTTTGATTAAGGTTACATTATTTTTAAACATTTTGATTTTTTATATATGCAGTTTATATAACGAGACATGTCAAATATTATTTTTATATGTTTAAATTATTCTTAGTATTATCGTCTTTGAATTTTTAAGTCTAAGTCTTTTGTTGATCAAAGTTACGTAAGTAAGTGATAAAGAATTATGTAAAAAATAAAAAGTGATAATTGGTAAATGTAACATGTCGATATTTAAAATAATAGTTTTTAAAATAATAACTTTTATCGCGTCGATTGTTAATTAAAGATTCAACATATCAAAAATCTAATCATTAGTTTAAACAGTAAGAACTTTACCAGTAAAGCCCGATGCTCTCAAGAATGAATGACATTCATCTCGAAGACCAAACGTACGCTGTGAGTGCGGACAATAGAATGAAACGTGTAAATCTATGAGACAAAGAAGAAGTTGCGAATACGCATGCGCGACTTTCACGCGTGAAATTCTCTCTATAAATATTTTTCCTCGCATTTTCTTAAATAACACCCTGAAATTATTCCGCTATCATATATCGATCGCATAATTAGAAACTTTATTGCGTATCGGCTCTATGCGTTACACGAAATTATATGTAATGTGCTAAAATTTATACCAATTTGTGCTAAAATTTACACTAAAAGAAAAAAGGAATAAATATCTGGTCGATTAATGGAAAAAGAAGGGAATTTGTTACTTCACTATCATATGCGTCTTAGACGTTGTAAGAAAATGATTCGCCTCGAAACTCAGTTTTTTAATCTGAATAGAATTCTTCTGCTCGCTATTGGCCTATGGCCTTATAAACAATCGACCCTCACTCGACTTCAATTCATTTTCTTATCTACTATTTTAACAACAAGTCTTATATTTCAGGTAAACTCTAATGTAATAATATTATTAATATATAAGAAATTAAAAGCATGCAAGAAAGCACATATATAACTTAAATTAAAATTAAATTGAAATAATAAAGGCTCTTACGAATCTCATACAAGAAATATTATACAAAGTGGTGGGGGAAGACAATTAGGGTTTATCATTTAGCTTTTTACTTACATCAGATTATGTTTAAAAGTTTTCCGATAACTCATAGTAATATTTCGAATAGCTTAAAATTAGTAGACAATCTTTCGGAGATTTATATTAATAATAATTTTAGTCTAATCTCACTAGATATCATTTCTCTTTTTACAAATATATCTATTGAAATGGCGATGAACAATTTCGGATAGATGGTATATGTATATATGTATTTCCGATAATTGAAAGATCTCTAAAATTTTTCCTTTGCAATTAAATTTATTTCAAATTCAACTTTTTTTTACATTTAATATTATTTATCAATAAATCTTTGATACATTTTTTGGTGAGCTGTCTCCTCTTATTGAGGACATTGTGATGCAATATTTAGAGAAAAATGCACTTGAGGCATTAAAGTTCACCACTCTCCTCCTTTTTCACTTTAGCTATATGGATGATATTGCTGTTCCGTCCTCTTTGATCAATTATATTAAATATTTTAAAATGTTTGGATTAACTTGCACGTAGTAAAATATATGCGAAATAGAAAAGGCTCTGTCCTCCTTGTAAATGTAAACAAACTTTTTCCACTCCTTGGAAATGTAAACAAACCTTTTCCACGTCTGCTCTACACAAATACAACATAAACAAACTTCGTTTTTCCTTATTTTACAACAGAAACATAAAATTGTGAAATTTTGAAATCGCATATCTTTGGAATCAGAAGAGAGCGCTACAAAATTCAAAGTGTGTGTTATTTAGAAATGTATTCTCTACAATATATGTAAAAATAAAAACGATCCGTGAGGTTAATCCAAACATTTATCTAAAAAATTTGTGTATGCATGTTTGCTTATGACTTTAGAAAAATAATTTTTTAAAAATATAAATTAAATCAAATTACTATTTACAGTTTACATCATTTATTTCACAAAAATGTACTTCGTATTTTGTCATCAAAGTTTTATCTTTCGCATCTTTTTTTGCTGTCGGTGTGATAAAATATAATGTGTTTTGTATCAATATCGAAGCTGTAAGTAAATTGACTTACAAAGTTGAAAGTTTACAGGATAACTTATGAGCTTACTCAAATATATACATCAAACAGAAGAGAGAGAAAAATATTTTAATCAAATAAATTTTTGTACAAACATTTCTTTCTCATTGTTATACATATATATAAACGGTATATATTATTAAAAAAAAAAAAAAAAAAAAAAAAACAGGTGAAAGATTTACTGGAGCAGCTACAGCATACATATAATGAGTTAAAGGACAAAAATGAATTAGCTATCATAAATGCATATGGATGGCAGGCCAAACGATGTACCGCTGCACTTACGAGTAAGATCTTTTTTATATTTTTAACGATCACATTTTCTTTTTAACTTGCAAAAGCTGTCAACATTTTAACTGAAAATCATATATAATATGCAACAATCTTTTTATAAATATATCACATATATATCAGTTGTGTCTATCAAAACATTTGTGACAGACACACACACATGTTTACGTATTTATAATAACACACATGCATTTAGTAACAAATGGAGATGTAAGAAAAATCTTTTTTTTT
Organism: Cataglyphis cursor; assembly: GCA_039654345.1. NCBI lineage: Eukaryota > Metazoa > Arthropoda > Insecta > Hymenoptera > Formicidae > Cataglyphis > Cataglyphis cursor. Next base: position 1,013,008 of record JBCEZX010000028.1, on the reverse strand, counting down.
TTTAAGTAATAAATATAAAAAAAACAATTTTTTTTTATTGAAAAAAAGATTTTTTTTGTAAATATATTATTTTTCTTTGCTACTTTTAATACAATAAAAGACTAAAGTTTTTGTGTTTTTAATTTATCTTTTCAGAAAATTATTTTAATGAATTGATGCGCTTTTTGCAATAATAAATAGACTGTTTCTAATAAAAAAAGCATTAAAAAAAGTATGCTTTTTTTATTAAAAAAAAAAAAAAACAAATTTGATTTTTTAATTATTTTAAAAAATATTACTTATAATATTACTTATAATATTACTTTTTGTCATATTTTTTTTGTTAATAAAATAAAAAACAAAAAATAACAATTACAAATTATTTACATATTATTTAAAGATTAAATAAATAAAATTACAAATAAAATTATTAATTATTATAGATACAAAGTTATATTTTTTCTATAAATTTATAATACAGACAATTCTTTTAACTTCAATTTTGATTTATTTTTGGAGATTTTACCCATTTAAAAATATTAATTACATAATTTTATAGCTAATTAGAAAGCTATTTACATTTAAAATAGTGTTGGTTAGCTCAAATTTATCATTTAAAAAATTAAAAATAATAAGAAATCAACTTGCAATAATTGAAATATAAAGATGCAAATATTTAGAAAAAAAACAATATTTTGAAAAAAAAGAATTATTGTTCTTTTTTCAGAAAAATTGTAATTTATAAAGAAAAATGAAAACCTTGATATTAGCTTATCAACTTCAATGACCTTGATATTATATATTGTCAAATCGATTCATTGAAATCAATGAGGTCGGCGCTAATATCAAGATTCAAATGTGCAATTAATTAACACAATATAAAAATCGACAGTTTAATTAATAACAATATATTTAAATTGATAATGCATGAATGAGATTGAAATAGCACAAACCAACTTTAGAAAAATTATATTACAAATTTTAATAACAATTGCTCTTTAACATTTTTAGTATGTGCTATTTGTGCCATGTGTACTATTATCATCGTTCAGGTTTGGTCGAGAATTCTCAATATTATATTACCAATGAATGTAACTCGATTGTATAGTTTACCGATTACAATAGAATACTTTGTCGATCAAGAAAGATATTCCTATTGGATTCTATTACATATTAATGTATCCATTTGTATCGGTGCAACTGCAGCTGTAGGAATTGGAACAACGCTTATTGCGTATCTTCAATATATCTGTGGTATGTTTAGAATTTCCAGGTGAGAAACAAACATAGAATTATCGAAATTTCGAATATTAAATAAGATTTCTTTATTATCTTGAAAAAAATCTAGTTTCTTTCGCAAAGAAAATGTACACTTTGATAATTACATTAATTACAGTTATCGTATTAAACGCGCCATGCACATTAATACGTTAAAAAATAATAAATTTAAGAATGAGATTTTAATATTGCAAGGAATAATTAGTGCTGTAAATATTCATCGGCAAGCTATAAAGTTAGTATTTCTATTCGACGATATATACATATACGAGTAGAATATGTCTAATAATATATTTTTGGTCTTGAAAGATTGTCTGAGCTTTTGACATCGAAAATTGAAAAAATGTTGTTATGTTTAATAATGCTCGGAGTGATTTCTTTGAGTCTTAATCTTTTTCAAGTAAGTCTCGTGTTATGTCTTTTATATCCACTATTTTCAAGCAACATTTGTAATAGAGACACGGTGGTGTCTCGCTCCAAATCAAATGCAACAAAGATCGCTCGCACCAACGGCGAGATGCACCGTGTATCTATCAAGACACAATTGAGATACTTTATATATCCAGTGACTTTAAAGGCCATTGCACGTAAAAAAATTTTAGTCCTAACCGTAAGACCGTAAGCAAATCAACCAATCACAATTAAATATTAATATTAATTCTTATTATGTCGTTGGAATGCTTGATTGTGATTGCTCGATTTGCTTACAGTGTTACGATTTTTTTTAATCAATTAAAATTTTTTATTTTTTTTTATTTGTGTTAATTTGTAATTTTAATTTGTAATTTTTTTTTTAAATTTGTATTGTAATTTTATATTATAAAAAAGTGTATCTTTTTTCTTTTTCTTTCCCTCTTTTTCTCTCTCTATTTTCTCTCTCTCTCTCTCTCTCTCTCTCTCTCTCTCTTTCTTTTTCTTGCTGATATCTTTGATTTTGTAAAAAATTAATCTTTATTAAATTTTTTATTTTTAGTATTTAAATTTTTATCTATATATATATCAGTCGTAGTCATTCGCTAATTAATAAGTTATGACGAATAATGTTTAGAGGAAGAAATGCAAATGCAAATTCATTACAACCGCGATTTTGTGTTTTAGATTTTTCAAATCGCATCATATGGAAATGATGTCAAGGAAATTTTATGTCCCTTTATGTGTGCAACTATTACTATCTTATATATGTTTTCAACCAATTATATTGCGCAGGATATAACAGATCACAATAATGACTTCTTTACTACGGTGTAAGTAATGTTGTTTTAGATAAATTGTACGAAATCTCGCATTTTAAAAAATATTTGGTTAAATGCAGAGAAGTCAATGTTGTCGCGTAAAAATATACGTATATATTATCTTTACGTATATGTTATGATTGCTTAGGTATGATGTTCAATGGTATGATGCTCCGTTACATATACAGAAATTAATATTATTTCTGCTGCAAAAAGGAACAAAAAAGTTTACTATGAGTATCGGTGGACTATTTGTGGGATCGTTAGACTGTTTCGCCACGGTAAATATAATAAATATATTATCAAAATATAAATACGAGACAACATATTACAAATAAACATTACAGCTGGTGAGAACTTCGGTCTCTTACTTTACTGTCATATATTCAACGCATTAATAAGGTAAAAAGAACAATAATAGCGAATAAATTATAATGCAGCAAAGATTTAGTTAAATATAAATCTCAATATTACCATTATATTACACATTTGAAAATTAAAAATGGTTTATTATTAACCCCATAATTTGTAAATAGTCATAAGAGAGAGATTTCTGAAAATACTTAGATCATTCGCACGTCAATATCGGAATTTATAAATTAAATTCTAATTTTGATGTGAATGACTCATACATAAATACATATTTAATTAAAGATATTATATAAATTTACAATATATCATAAACTTTGTCGAATGAAATATAAAATAGATATTTATTTAATTTTACATTACTTTCAAGTTTTATTTTAATTTTTGTGATATATGTACTGTACTCATATTACTTCTAATGAAGATAGAATAATTTATGTTAGAATAATTTATGTTTGTCAAACTTTTTTAGAGCTTAATTTTCTTTATAATAAAAAGCCTATGCGCAAATGAAATATAAAGATTTGAGAAATAAAGCTGTTTTCAATAAAAATCATATCTTCAGATCTTCTTCATTACTTGATAATTTATATATCTTTTGTTTGTAAAGCTAAAAATGATGATTATTCCTAAAAATGATCCATAAAATTAGCTATTATACAGGGTATTCTCGAGTTAAATGGCAACACTTGAAATTATAAATTATAAATTTATCACCTCAAAACAAAAAAAAAATTATTTTTGTTTCGAAGTCCTACATTCATATTTTTAATTTGGTCATTTAATTTGGGAATACCCTGTTTATGCTATATATCAAATAGCAGATTTGATTAATGTTACATTGTTTTTTAAAATTTTAATTTTTTGTATGTGCAATTTGTTTAATAAAGCACATCAAATATTATTTTCATATTTCTAATTTATTCAAAAATGTGTTATCATCTTTAGATTTTTAAGTTTAAGTCTTCCGTTGAATGATGTAAGTAATAAAGAATTATGTAAACATACAAAGTGATAGTTGGTAATTGTAACTTGTCGATATTTAACTTTTAAAATGATAACTTTCATAGCGCCGATTGATAATTAAAAGTTTTACCATGCACAAAGAATCACTAGTTTAAATAGTATGAGCTATATTAGGAAGGCCCAACGCTTTCAATAGTGAATGACATTTGACCGCGAAGACGAACTGTACGTTATGAACGTCGACAATAGAATGAAAGGTGTAAATTTGCAGTGCAAAAAAAAACGGCGAATAAGCATGCGCGACTTTTGCGCAAGAAATTCTCTCTATAATTTTCTCTCATTTTCGTAAATAACACCTACTGAAATTATCGCTATTAAATCGATCGCATAATTGGGAATTTTATTGAGAGAAATGTTGTTACATTGTAAATATTTTAGTTTTTGCCGCGTCCTATAGTTGTATCGGCTTTGTGCGTTATAAGAAATTATATTCAATTTGTATTAAAATTTACACCAGAAAAGAAAAGGAATAAAATACTTAATAGATCAATGGAAAAAGAAGGGATGTATGTACTTTTGTTATTTTACTATCATACGCGTTCCAAACGTTGTAAGAAAATGATCCATCTCGAGACTCAGTTTTTTAATCTGAATAGGATTCTTCTGCTCACTATTGGACTATGGCCCTATAAACAATCAAACTTCACTCGACTTCAATTCATTTTTTTGTCTACTATTTTAACGACAAGTCTTATATTTCAGGTAAGTTCTAATATGATATTATTAATATATGAGAAATCGTTGCAAAAAAAGGTCTTATACCACACATATATTTAAATATTACAATTTAGATTTTACAATTTAGCTTGGAATAAAATTAAAATACTAGCTATAACTATATATTGGCATAAGAGTTTGCACTTCTGATTTAATTTTATATTTTATATACATATATATACATATATAAATTTTTGCTATTAAAAAAAAACCTTTACTTATATTTACACAATTATTTTTCATTTACATATAATTTGTTTTTATAAATAGTATTTTCCAGCAAATATAATACTATAAAAGTTATTTGAAATAAATTCAATAATATAAAATAAAAAATTTGTATATGCGCGCGCGATTATGACTTTAGAGAAATAGTTTTTTAATAAAAACTTGTAAATCATTATTTTTAGTGTACGCCATTAATATCACAAAAATGTACTCCGAATATCGTCGCCAAAGTTTTATCTTCCGCATCTTTCTTCGCTCTCTTTGTGATAAAATATAATATGTTCTGTATCAATATCGAAACTGTGAGTAGATGATTTACAAAGTTGAAAGTTGACAGACTAATTTATGTGTTAATAGCTTATTCAATACAAGCAGGAAAAATATTATTGTCAAATAAATTTTTGTTATTGTCAAATAATTTTTTCTACATACCACTACCATGTATAAAAACAATATATAATAAAACTATTTAAAAAACAGATGAAAGATTTACTGGAGCAGCTGCAGCATATATATAATAAATTAAAAGACAAAAATGAATTTGCTATCATAGACGAATATAGATGTAATGTCAAACGTTGTACTACTGTACTTACAAGTAAGATATTTTTAGATTTTCAAATACGATCATATTTCATTTTTTTCCAAAAACTATCAAAGTTTTAGCAGAAAATCGATTCAGATATAATTTCTAATATATGTATATAATATATACGTATAATATATGTATATAATATATATGATATATCAAATATCAATTATATTTAAACAAATTTGATTTTTTTTTTTATTATTTTTTAAATATAATATTATTTTTTGTCATAAATTTGTTTTCTTATATAGGAAGCTTTGTTTTTGTGTGAATTTTTTTTTTTTCAAATTTTGATGCCAATGTGTTTAGAATGTTCTAAAACGTCGAAAAAACATATTTTTATAAAATGTCTGTATATGTATGTATATATGTGTGTATGTGCACATAAAGAACGTGGTTGCACTTTCGTAAATTTTGAAATAACGGGCTACATTTTTTTTATATAAATAGAGCATCATTAAAGGTTGGCATTGTACTTGACTAGGATCGGTGAAAGATTTTATTTTTTTATAAAATTTTAAATTTTTCAAAAGAAGAATGTTCTAATTTTTGCAAATTTTGAGATATTGATTTTTTGTATGAATAGAATATTATTAAAAGATGGTATTGTATTTGATAAAAAATTGATGAAAAATTGATAAAAGGATGTATTTTTTATGAAATTTTTAATTTTTTAATAAATGTTTGTGCATGCTTTAATTTTCACAAATTTTGAGATATTGGACTAAATATTTTTACATCAATAAAATATCATTAAAAAATAGTTGGTATTAAATTTGATGAAAATTGATGAAAAAGTTCATTTTTTATGAAATTTTGAATTTTTCTAAAAAAAGATTACTGCTATTATAAAGAGAAGAAAATAAAATTAAGAGGGAGCAATATGCAATTTCCTAATTTGCACAATATGTTACTTGTTTTTATTATAATAAAAAAAAGTTTTTATATTTTTAACTTATCTTTTGGAAATTAATTTTAATGAATTAAGATATTGGTGCAGATTACCTTAAATCCGACATAATTTCGATTATTTTCAGTTAATCTAATTGAAAATTATCTGTGTATTATATTGTGCCTGATATTATATTAATCGCAAAAATGTTATTAAGTTTATAAAATAATGTTTGAAAAAAATAAATTAAAAATATAAAAGAACTTTAATTATTTTATTATATCAAAATATAAGAGAATTTTAATTATTTTATTATTAAAATAATGACTAAAATAAACTTTTATAAACCGTAAATTATTAAAAAAGTATTAAAAATTACAAATAGAATTATAAATTATTATAGATATAAAAACTATTTTATATCTATAATAGAGTATTTTTTATCTATAATATCTATAATAAAGTATTTTTTATCTATAATAGAGATTCTATAATACATTCTATAATATAAAACAGATCTATAATACAATTCCTTCAACTTCAATTTTGATTTGTTTTTGGAAAATTTACCCAATTAGAAATAATAATTACAATATATAGTCAATTAGAGTGCAATCTATATCTAAAATAGTGGTGGTTTCAAACTATTATCTAAAAAATTAAAAATAAGTTAAAATAATTAAAAGTAAAAAATCAATTCGTGCAATAATCAAAATATAAAAATATAAATATATGATAAAAACGGGTAGAAAAATAATATGAAAAAATATGGGCTTGTTTTTTTCAAAAAACTGCATTTTATACAAAAAAATAATTTGTTTATTTTTATTTCTAATAACAAGTATATTCAAATAAAATTGTGTAGAGAAGGTTCTGTGTAAAATATGTGTAATCAATTATACAATATAAAAATCGACCATAGTTTAGTTAATAATATATTAAAATTTATGATGCATGAATGAGCTTGAAGTAACATAAATCACCTTAAAAAAATTATAACAAAAATTTGAATAACAAAGGCTCTCTAACGATTTTAGTATATGCTATTTGCAGCATATGTGCTCTTATCTTATGCTCATGTTTGCTCTTATCTGAGTTTTGGTCGAAAATCCTCGATATTATATTACCAATGAACGTATCTCCATCGCATAGCTTACCAATTACAATGGAATACTTCGTCGATCAAGAAACATATTTTTATTGGATTCTGTTACATATCAATGTATCGTACTGCATCGGAGCAACTGCAATGGTAGGAATAGGAACGACGCTTATTGCGTATCTCCAATACACCTGTGGTATGTTTAAAATTTCCAGGTAAGAAACAAACATAGAATTATTACAAATTTTCAAGTTTTAAATAAAATTTATTTATTTATTTATTTATTTCCTTATTATCTTGAACAAATCTAGTTTTTATTTCACAAAGGCAAAAAAATGTACAGATAAATATATTAATTATAGTTATCGCATTAAACGCGCTATGAACATTAATACGTTAAAAAATACTAAACTTAAGAATGGAGTTTCAATATTGCAAGAAATAATTAGTGCCATAGATATTCATCGGCAAGCTATAAAGTTAGTATTTCTATTCGACGATATATATACATATAAATATATATAATATATATATATTTTTTTTTGTTTTTTAAAGATTATCCAAACTTTTGGTATCAAAAATTGAGAAAATGTTGTTCTGCTTAATAATAGTCGGAGTGGTCTGTTTGAGTCTTAATCTCTTTCAAGTAAGTCTCGCGTTACGTTTTTTATATACATTATTTTCAAATAATACTTAATACACAAAATGTCCGAATCAATCGCATCACCGTTTTGTGTGCAAGTAGAATAGATGAAACTGAGCGCAAAAGTTTTTTACCATTTTGTGATTTTCGTAATAATTATTAAGAAATTGATTAGAAAAGATCAATCATTCAAAAAAAGATTTTCTTATTCAGTTTAATCTTGTCAGTTTAATTACACATAATGGGTAATGCGATTAATTACGAACACTCTGTATATTTTACGATGTATTATGTTATATTACAGAAAAGCGTATTTTTGCTATTTTTGTCTCTCTCTTTCTCTCTCTCTCTTTTATATTTTTTTATTTTCTTATTGATATCTTTGATTTTGTAAAATATATTCTTGAATAATGTTTAATGATTGGTATGATAATGATTCGTGAATAATGTTTAGAGAACGTAAGAAATGCAGATGCAAATTTGTTGCAATTGTAATTTTGTTTTAGATTTTTCAGATTGCGTCATATAAAGATAATATTAAAGAAATTTTATTTCCCTTCATATTTGTAACTATTTGTATCACATACATGTTTGTAGCCAATTATGTTGCGCAAGATATAACAGATCACAATAATGACTTCTTTGCTGCTGTGTAAGAAACATCTTAGACATTTTAGATAAATTGTATAAAATCTCGTATCTTAAAAAATGAAATTTTATTAAATGTAAAAGTCAATGGTATCGCATAGAAATGTATGAATCTATATATGATCTTTATATGATTACGTAGGTATGACGTTGAGTGGGATGAAGCTCCGTTACATATTCAGAAATTGATATTATTTCTATTGCAAAAAGGAGCCAAAGATTTTACAGTAGGTGTCGGTGGACTATTTGTCGGATCGTTGGAATGTTTTGCCACGGTAAATATAATATATATATTTGATATACAAAATAAACATACAAATATACATACAAGGCAATATTACCAATAAATGTTGCAGTTGGTAAAAGCTTCGGTTTCTTATTTTACTGTCATATATTCAACGCAATAATAAGGTAAGAAAAAAAAATAATAGCAAATAAATTATAATAAATTATAATGTAGCAAAAATTTATTCAACTAAATCTCGATATTACAATTATATCACATTTAAAAATTAAAAATAATTTATTATTAATTTCATAGGTTGTATTTAAATAGTCATAAGATCTCTGAAAAAAAATATTTAATAAAAGATGAAAAATGTATTTAGAATATACATTTAAAAATTTATATTTATAAGATATATATATTAAAAGAAAAAAATATATATTTAATTAAAAATATTATATAATTATATTTTTAATCAAAAAATAAATATCAAAAAATTGTGCAAACTTGATTTATTCAAATATAAAACACTAAATATAAAATACTGATACACTCACTTAGTTTTAAATTATTCTCAAGTTTTGTGAAATATGTACTGTCACGTTCCTTTTAATAAATAATTTATGTATTGTTAATGTTTGCCAAACTTTTTTATAGCTTAATTTTCTTTATAATAAAAATCCTATGTGCAAATAAAATATAAAGATTTGAGAAATAAAACTGTTTTCAATAAAAATCATATTACATCATTAAATATAACTTGGTAATTTAAAAGTCTTATATGTATATATGTAAAGTCTTATATGCAAAGCTAAAGGAGATGATTATTTTTAAAGATGACATATAAAATTAGTTATTATACAGGATATTCTCGAGTAAATGACTACATTTGAAATATAAATTTATCACCTCAAACAGAAAACAAAAAAAAAATTATTTTTGTTTTGAAGTCTTATATTCATATTTCCAGTTTGGTCATTTAATTTGGGAGTACTCTGTATATGCTATATATCAAATAGCAGATTTGATTAATGTTACATTGTTTTTTAATATTTTGATTTTTTGCAATCGATATGCAATTTGTGTAATAAAGCATGTCAAATATTTTCATATTTCTAATTTATATATTTCATATTTCATATTTCTAATTTATTCAAAGATGTGCTATCATCTTTAAATTTTTAAGTTTAAATCTTTCGTTGACCAGAATGATGTAAATAATAAAGAATTATGTAAACATACGAAGTAATAGTTGATAATTGTAACTTGTCGATATTTAATTTTTAAAATGATAACTTCCATAGCGCCGATTGATAATTAAAAGTTTTACCATGCACAAAGAATCACTAGTTTAAATAGTATGAGCTATATCAGGAAGGCCCGATGCTTTCAATAAATATGACATTTGACCGTGAAGACGAACCGTACGTTATGAACGCCGACAATAGAATGAAAGGTATAAATTTGCAGTGCAAAAAAAACGGCGAATAAGCATGCGCGACTTTTGCGCAAGAAATTCTCTCTATATTTTTCTCTCATTTTCATAAATAACACCTACTGAAATTATCGCTATTAAATCGATCGCATAATTAGGAATTTTATTGAGAGAAATGTTGTTATATTGTAAATATTTTAGTTTTTGCCGTGTCCTATAGTTGTGTCGGCTTTGTGCGTTATAAGAAATTATATTCAATTTGTACTAAAATTTACACCAGAAAAGAAAATGAATAAATTACTTAATAGATTAATAGAAAAAGAAGGGGGTGTGTGTTCTTTTGTTATTTCACTATCATATGCAGCCCAGACATTGTAAGAAAATGATCCGTCTTGAGACTCAGTATTTTAATCTGAATAGAATTCTTCTGCTTGCTGTTGGCCTATGGCCTTATAGACAATCGTACTTCACTCGACTTCAATTCATTTTCTTATCTACTATTTTAACGACAAGTCTTATATTTCAGGTAAGCTCTAATAATAACATCATTAATATATAAGAAATTAAAAGTATGCAAAAGTACATTTAACTTAAATTAAAATTAAATTGAAGCAATAAAAGTTCTTACAAATGTATCATAAGAAGTGACGGAAGACGATTAAGGTTTGTCACTTAACTTCTTATTTACATTAGATTATGTTTAAAAGTTTTCCAACAGCATCATAGTAATGTTAGCTTAAAATTGGTACACAAACTTTCGGAGATTCATATTAATAATAGTTTTAATCTGATGTAACTAGATATATTTCTTTTTACAAATATACTTATTGAAATGGCAATAGACAATGTTTTGCATACATGGAATTATAATTTCAATAATTGTAAAATTTCTCTTCAGCAGTTAAATTTTTTTTAAATTCAACTTTCTTTACATTTAATGTCTATTGCGCTAGTTTGTAAGGTTAATATCATTTGTTTATAATAAAATTTGCGCAATAATTACAGCGCTTGTCATTGCCTTCTCTCACCTACGAGATATAACTTAAATATCTTACAACTTAGATTGGAATAAAATTGTATTAATTATAAACTATAATTACTATTTACAGTGTACACCATTTATTTCACAAAAATGTACTCCAGATTTCGTCGTCAAAGTTTTATCTTCTGCATCTATCTTTGCTTTTTTTGCAATAAAATATAACATGTTCTGTGTCAATATCGAAGCTGTAAGTAGATGACTTACGAAGTCGAAAGTTTACAGGATAACATATGAGTTGACGGTTGACTCAACATATATATCAAAGAAGAAAAATATTTTATTAAAATAAATTTTTGCACAAATAATTTTTTTATATGTCATTGTTATACATATATAAAAATGGTATAAATTATATAAAAAACAGATGAAAGATTTATTGGAGCAGCTACAGCATATATATAATAAATTAATTGACAAAAATGAGTTTGCTATTATAAACGCATATGGATGCAATGCCAAACGTTATACCGTTGTACTTACGAGTAAGATCTTTTTCAAATATTATAATTTTCAATATTATACTACTCTTTTAACTTGCTAAAAGACTGTCAAAGTTTCAGCAGAAAAACTATTAAATCAGTAAATTGATTCAGATATACAACAGTTTCTCTGTATATCACATATACATATATATGATATATCAAATATTAATTATGTCTACCAGAACATTTGTGACACACACATTGATAATGATTTATAATGACACACATTGATAATTATTTATAATAATTGATAATAAATATAGATATACAAAACTTTTTTTTTTAGAATTGAAAACAAATTTTGAAACAAAACATATTTTTTTTATTAAAAAAAAAAAAAACAAATTTAGCTTTTTCATTATTTTTTTAAATATAATATTATTTTTTGTCATATTTTTTAGATATAATAAAAAAAAGTTCTTATATTTTAACTTATCTTTTTGAAAATTAATTTTAATGAATTAATATGATCTATGCGACAAATTATATCACATGATTTCGATCATTTTCAATTAATCCAATTAAAAATTATCTAAATTACGTGTCTGATATCATATTAGAAATTTTGTGTCTCATATCACATTAGCGCAAAAATCTTAATTTTCTAAAATAATATTTAATGAAAAGGTAATTATGTGTATTAAGAATCACTTCACTGATTTCAATGACCTTGACCTACGTTGTCAAGAACATAGCAATGAGGGACGGAACTTCTTCTCTGTCTATAATTTTACTTTATAATATACAACACACATATGTCATATACATACAAGGTATCTGATAATAATCTCCCCACCCGAAATGTGCAAGTCGAGCGGATTAAACCAAGCAGAAAAGTCCTTTAACATTTTTTTTGTATAACGCTTAATAAAAGAATTATTATTGAATAAGGTTTGGCCAAATATCGTCGATCTTTAGCCTAGCGCACGTCGGTGAGTTGCGCTGTTGAATGCTCACGCACACTACCAGACGCGTGACTCACTGACGTGCGTCCGGATAAAAATCAGCGATGATTGCCAAACTATAGTCAATAATAATTATTTTATTAAGCGTTATACAAAAAAATGGTAAAGGACTTTCCTATTTGATTTAATTTGCTCTATCTGCACATTACGGGAGGAACGATTACTATCGGACACTGTATATTGTATTTATACATATATGTATATACATATATGTATATACAATATATATATATATATATATATATATATATGTATATGTATATGTATATGTATATGTATATGTATATGTATATGTATATGTGCGCGGATACTGCACCAACCTACGGAAAGATGGTCTCGCGCCAAGTTTGACGACAGATGTGCTCATGCATAAACATTGAATTTTTATTTTTATTTTCAACCTGCATCGCAAGCAACATTATTTTAGTTACATTTTTAATTTATCTGCACTTTCATCGAGTATACCGCGCAGAAATGTTTAGTTTAGAGAACGCGCGCTTTTTATAAAATGCAAATTTTTTGAACCTTTAATTTCTTCTGTCATTAGCTGCGATTATTTTTTCTGACACGCCAATATGTTATCTCGTAGTTGCTTCTTCCTCGCGAGAAAATCAAAATGAGAAACTGTAGTAATGAATCGTTATCGACCACCGATTACTCCGATTTTTCGGGATCGTCGGACGAATTTATGCGATCCATTGATTCGTTACCGTTTAGAGCTACGTTTGATCGTAAATTCTCATCAGAGATCGAATCGGCCGTGCTTGATGCTGCAAGTGGAAGAGATGGTACTGGAAGCGGCGGGTTAATTCGCGAGTGATGAGCTGCCCGGAGTGACTCCCTTTCTCACTCGCTGCCGTCTCTCGCTCCCCCTCCCCCCTCGTCTGTACCTGCGCTTCGCCCTCCCCCCTCCCTCCTCTTCCCATCTTGTTCTCGTCCTGCTCTTCCTTCCATGGTTGACCACACTCGTACGTACGCACGTCTGAGGGCTCAGTGGGTTCCCACGGACGGGACCGGGAGGAGTTCTTTCGAGTTTGAAAACACGGCAATCAGTGTAACTGCTTCTGGCGAGGAGGTACTATATCTATACTTGCATATTATATATCTGTATGCAAACGTGGGTATATATATATATATATATATATATATATATATATATATATATATTTCGTGCCAAGTACAATCTTACCACTCGCCAACCTTTTTCTCCCTCGTAGTGATGGTAGTAAACATAGTTATATCTAGGTCCGGATTGTTTCGCATCTATCGGACCCATTCATCATAAGAGTTACGACAAAGTATCATCAGTAATATGAGCTGCATATAGGAGATTGATATGAGATGCGTTAGTTTGATTACCGATAGAATGCGTTTCAATACTCGGCCTGGGAAGACTTCACCGCGAAACCTCGGACAAACTTCCGCACACTGTTCATACCGTACGATACCATCGTAGTCATCTTAATAGCAATCGTACTCTTTTTTTTTTACATAGTCTGCACTGCATATCATTTCAAGCATCAATTCTATAATCAACACTCGACTTTATCCTCTTTTAATGTGTTCCCGCGCAAGAAGTCATTAGTCTTTAAACATCTGTAATTGTATCCATTATAGTTTAGTCATCAATCTCTTCAAGATTGTAATTGCACCTCTGCTATTACCTGTCCTTAGAAAGCTTGCTCTAGAATTTCAATAATCACTCTATAATATAATAATAATCATTATTTCTCGCGCAATCACGAGACTTGACGCCGGAAGTTGGATCGAGGCGCAGCCGGATGATTCATAGGCGCGGATCGACGGCGACCGGCGTAGTTCAAGCCGATTCTCTCACGCTCGCGCAACACACGAATGACTAACTCCGACGTGTCTTCGGGTCCCGATATCGCGCGCGATGCCGATGGCGTAACATGCCGCCGCTGGATCTCGTTATCAAGTTGCGGCAACAAAATTAGAACAGACGCACGCGCGTGTGTGCGTACAACGCGTGGATGTGGAGAAACGCACGTCGTGATAAGCCGCACGTCGTTGAAATCCGCGCGGATAATTACCCAAAGTCCGGCATGGTCGCGCATATATCTTCCGGCTAGTTGGAAGCGGGCGTCGCGTAAGCGAGTAAGTGAATTAAGTGCGCGCGGAATGCGCGGCGCGTGTAACACGATCGGTATCGGCGACGCGGCCGATCGTATCGTGCGCGGGCGTCGGCGATGAGGAAGGCGAGAGAACCAGCTCTCGTAAGTTTCCGGCTATCCCCAAAGCAGCTGCTGGCCGCCCCCTCTCGAGCGTGTAAGTATTACTTCCTTCACGGCACTTTCGCTCGACGACGCATCAAGCTTGGACGTGGACGCGCACTCGATCTCTTAATTGATGGGTGACGAGCGAAAGGGCGCACGTGTGAATCACGCTTCAGGCTTTAGACGCGCGCGCGTGCTATTTATGTAAGTTCCCCGAGGCGGATTGTGCACGTAGGTGTGATGATTTTAATTATTTCTCGGCGTGCGCTCCGAGACGGGACATTAGAATTCATTAAATGTTGTTTCACGTATGCGCGAAACTTTGGTTTGACAGACAACTGATTAATCACACTCGATAAAATATTGCGGTGCGCATGTAATAATGAAAGGGGAAAAATATTTAATAAAATCTCTTTACGAGAGACTGCGTAATTCTAAATAACATTTATAAAAATTTAATTTTTGTCTTGTTACGCAAAACGAAAATAATTGACAGCGTTTAATTAAATTGCTCGCTCGTATGTAACGCTATGTACATTATGTATGTAGAGAATAATAAATTTTATAAATTGTTTAATAACGTTAGTTACACTTTCTCGGACCGTGCGAAACGCCTTCTACGTACATGGGATCCAAACACGTCGAGAAATTTAAATCCCGCTAATTGACAAGTACGCGAGCGAACGCACGGAGTAGTTTCTACGTTTCGTCGAGACATGCATGAATATCAGATTATCTTCGTAATGCCGGTATGAGTAGGACCTACGAAGAAACAGTGGCGAAATATAACGTAATATGAGCGAATCCGAGTCGACGCGCACGTAGGTAAACGATCGTTTGTCCTCCCACCGGTTGATTGTCGTCTCTCTGGCGGTTGTTGCATCCTCGCAGCGCAAAGGTAGAGAAGACGACGTCGGATAGAGAGATGGTGCACATGCAAGTGGAGGTGGAGACGAAGGTGGGTGCTCTCTCGAGTGTTGAGTAATTGGAACACGACCTCCGTCAACCCCCGCCGGCCCTAAATGGCCAACGGAAACGAGTGTAACACCACCGAGTGGAGGAAGCTACCGCCGCTTCCCTTGCGCAATCGCATACAGATGCACAGTATATTCACAAATGCAGTGCATGTACATACAATCGCGGCAATGAATGCACCCGGCGCGGATCTTTTCGCTCTCGCGCCACGCTCTCCCTTTCTCTTTATTGTCCTCCTACGACGATTTATGCTAATTCGACAGGAGACATCGCGCTTGGATGATATCGGAAATAACAGAGGAGTGTCGTGACGTATCGCGAGCAATTTGTCGTCGCGTGATTGTTGCTTGTACGGTAAACGACTGTCCTGGAAATATTTATTATATTGCACTTCCAGCGTATGTAAGCCATTAATCGTTTACGGATCTTATCTAAAAATTATATGAAAATATACAAATCGTTAAGTAATATTTCTTGTATTTTCAAATATTTCTAATTTTAAAATCGTAAATGCTTATAGGTATAGAAATATTATCATGAATGACATCTCATTTTTCTGATATCATACATATTTATATCATACATATATCATACATATCATACATATTTATATGATTTGCAAAAAATGGTTAACGATATATTTTTTGGCAATAAATAAAGTATTTGAGAATTTATATCTTTTATATCTTTTAATCATCGCATTTAAACAACTTAATCCGACCGGCGAATAATTGTATGAGGGGTAATAAAATGAAAGTTGCGTACTCGAGTAACCAATAGTCAACAGGTCAAATTTATGTCCAAAAATACTGGTAGTAAAAACATCGTGTTATACACGTTCATTCTTAATGGTATTGCCAGTTTTCTTCCACAGTGAGAAAAAAAAAAGAAAAAAAAAGCTGTCGATCAATAAATTTTTCTTTAGACATCGTTGAAATGTCAATAAGGAAAAGGCGATGGACACTTTATGAAGGTGCTTTTCGGAACATATAAGTTATCTTTGACAAAGCGAACAAAGTAGCGCAACGGACATTAAAATAAATTCAACAGAATGAGAATTTCGTGAAATCACCCATCGAGTCGTAAACATAACGAGACACCGTGTATATCTGGGCATATAAGTCTAACAGCGGGAATCGCCCACACAACTTACGGTCGTGATCAAGGAACAATGTATAACAGTTTCTTCACGGCTGTCCCGTCAAATCAAGGATTACTCATCTGCCGGGAACGAGCCGGATTTAACGCCTCCCCGTGAGACTTTACGTTTTTATGTGCGTGCCGGTTTTTATTATTATTTATTCGCGAGCTTATTAAGGCGGTTTCATAATCTCATAGACGTACAGGAACCAAGACCGGCGTACATGTTATATAATAACGCCTTAATGTAACGCCACGCTATTGACCGCGCGTCACGTATCGCGCACATAAATTTGAAATAATGTAACTCCAATTTTGATATACCGAGATATGCGAGGTTTCTTCGAACGCGGAAGTATTATATTATTCATTCGGATACCCTTCGGAAGTGTGGGCATTATGACGCATATACCCGTAATCTATATCTATCGCTAAACGTGCCTGTCTAGCCCGCATTATTTAATCAGTGAGAGATCTGACACCCGAGATTCAGATTAAATGTATATTATGACAGACTTATGTACGCGTATGATTAGGTTATATGACATTGTGAGATATTGTAATTGCATAAAAAATTTCGGCTTATTAACTGCTATCTACTGCGATTAGTCTTAAAAATGACAACTAGAAATTCGTTACGCTATCGACTATGCGAGAAATTAATCATACGTCCTGTGTTATTTCCACTCACATTATGAATCTCCATTCCAATTATGTCAGAGAATATCGTATCGAAAAGTTTCACGTAAACCATAAAAAAAACACCCTGCATACTGAGAAGGGACTGTTTGGGAATCTACGACCACCCGCCGGCGATCGTGTCGACCTGTTTCCAACGCGTGTCGAGGATCCATCGCATGAGGAAGAAGGTATCGTTCGCGGATTGACGTTCGCCGACCTTCTTCGAGATGCGTATCTGACAATGAGAGTGGTCCACACACAAGAGATCTCGGCGAACTGCCGCGGGGTTTGCGCGGGGGTAACTCAATTTGTAGTTACAAACGAGCATAATATGATAATGTCCCGTGGCCGGGGTTCCGCGATATACAGCCGGGCCTTCTCCGCTTTATTAGCCGAGGCTCGCCACGGGCACCCCCCCAGCTGCGCCGTGTCATTTGTTCACGTCTGTCAATACGTCACCGATAGGTATACCGATCCCTCGCCGCCCGCCGGGACTCGCCGAGACCGAAACTACTTGCGCGATCAAACTACTCAAGATCACGAACAATTCGGGTCTACCGATGTTCTTGCATTTTTTGACGAATCTAAAGTATACCCGTTTAAATCCGTCGTGTGTCTTGGTCTGTGATTAAAATAATATACTTATATCTTTATATAATGTCATACATACATATATACTGTAATTAATTTCAAAAATCTTTAATTACATGAAATGTGTATTCTTTTTCCTTTTCTCATTTTTGAAAAACTGTTAATAAATCAAATCAGATTCTTGATTTTCTCGAATATGTCTCATTTGGGAATTTTTTAATAAATTTGAAATAAATTTTTTATGCAATCTTTTGCTTATAAAAGAAAAATTTACGGAAATTACGCATTTTTTATATTAATATCTAAAAAATATTAATATTGAGTAAACTGTAAAGCATGATTTATGTAAAGAGAATGGGTTTAGTATAACAGAAAATTATATGTTCTATGCTCGAGATGAAGGAATAACTTGACACATATTTACTACACTTTATTCGAAGTTACGAGGTACCCATCGGGTAGTTAAATGGTTCGTAATGCACCTCGGATACTACTATCTGCTTCTTGTTGTTCTCTCGAACTATCTTCACGATTTCCCCGGCGAGATGCCGACGGCTCTCGGGTACGCGTGATTTAAGACGCATCGTAAATAGATAATAATAAATCGACATCGTGGGGCTCATTTGCTTCGGGACCAATTTGTTAGGATCGTTCGCCCTCGCGACCCGAATATATACACCTACGACGCCGCGGGGCTATTTTTCATACGCCGAACCGCTGATTTATTTTGGCACGAACCAACATTGCCGTGCCACGAGCGGATTATGTGAATTCGCTTATACACGGCACATTCGTGTGTCTTGTTCGAGTTCGTGGCGCCGTGGCGACCAAAAGTTCTGTGGAAAGTACATTTACCGTGCGATCATGAAGAATGTGCATGATCGGCTGTGCCGAGAAATTGCGCCAGCGGCTCTTTTCTTAGAGACAACACAATTGTACATTCATTTGCATTCGCTTTCTACTTAATTGCATTTACGATATTTAACTTCATTCGCGATCAACTCTAGCACAAGTACTTTTATCATCTATCAGTTTCAAGGAAAATAAAGTTGTCGAGTTTTTGTTTAAAGAGTTTGAATAGCTTTTGTTAAAGATTATCAATATATTAAATATCCATTATTTATTACAAAATTGCGAGTATTTCACGACGTGCGAACAAATCTTGTACTTTATATAAAGTCACTAGAGAATAATTTTTTTTTCTTAAATAATGGGAAGAGAATGAGACACGTTGTACTACGACTGGAATGGTGCGAATGTCTTCGATCGTCTTAGGGCCATGGCAAATACGTGTCAGATGAAAGGAATCTGATTAACGACAAGCCTCCTTCCGCAAATAGTCGATGGAGCTTCTGTCACTGCGAAATCGATGATCCACGCCTGTCAGGCTATTAACACCTCCGACGTGGTTCGTTATCATTATCGCCTGACATCGGCGGGGATTTTAATTTGAGTTTCACCGCATGGGCACTCATGGTAGTCGGCGCCGTACAAGGAAGCAATCACGATGAAAGGCGAAATTGGCGCTAGCCGCGAAACCCTGCGGTGATTTTCAGGGGCGACAAAGGCTGCCCGCTGGCGCGGTCTGATTAACAATTGAAATTTTGCATTCACCGCCGACACAGTCGTCGTTGACGCTAATACCGGCCGACGATACGGCTGACTTTTCCCGCGAGCACGGCCGCACACCGTTTCCTTTTCTTCTTCTTTCTTTTTTCTTCCTTCAGCCGACGGCTGGCCTCGTAGCGGTTTAACGATATGACACCGGCCACATCGGAGGGATATGAATATGCGATTTCCAGATCCAGGTACGCATCGCGTGTAACGGTGCCGGCGAGATTTATCGCCCCGTTCTGCCGTACAACGAATCGATGTCCGATTATCTAACGGCGAAAATTACGCCAGAAGAGACTGACTTTCCGACGCGAGAGATATCGCGCCAGTGATGCCGTCACGACGATTGATGCATACTTGGCTACTTCGTTACACATCGCTCACCTGACCCGGCTATGCAATCGCGCCGTTTGTCTCACAGCCGAGGTCCCGTTGCGCAGAGCGCCTCTCCCGTCTGCGAAGTCTTATCACCATAAACTAATCAACCGCCAATAGGTGAGATCGCCGCGGTCGTAAGTAAGCCGTGCCCGTAGAAACCGCAAACAGCGTGCTAAAATACTTATAACGTGTCCGAACGGCACTCGCAGGAAGCGCGACCTTTAACGGGAGAGAGAATCCATGCGACTCCTCCGAGCGCGTCCCAGCATCATAATCTAAAACGCACAATCTCAAATGTTGTACATGAAACTCTTTTTCTCTCTCTCTCTCTCTCTCTCTATCCATCTAATAAAGTTGTCGCATGTAAATTTCACATTGTAACTATATAACGAAATGGCAAATGAGGAAAGTTCCACTAAGTATAATATATCTATTGAATGTCTAGCTAAATAGTTAAATAAAATAATTGACGCTTTGAAATTTTTTTGACTTAAATATGGGTCAAGTATCATCACAGATTCGAAAGTAGTCTTCGAGAAGTGGAAAATTAAAAATAATATACATGTAAACGCAGAACATATATAGCGTTTGTTCTTCGCGTAATGAGTCGACCGACATTCGTGGCAGATGAATCCTTTCTCTCCCTAAAACGCAAGTGGCTGATCTATCGATCAAACCGATCTATTAGCTCGGCTATCGATCACTATGCGTCGCGCAGTCAAAGTCATCTATTGAAGTTCGTTAGACTGTTTGAAGTCAGCAGTTTGGCCCTGTAATGAAACTTGACCGGAATGTCCTCGTTTCTATTCGACACGCAATTTGTATGGTGTCTTCTATTATAATTTATCATTTGATTAAAGGGATTAGTTCGCCATTCACTTTGGGATATGCCACTTTACGGCATAGGGTATTAGGTCGAAGGTTAAGAGAAATTTTTGGAGAGGTATTTACGATGGACCGGTCGCTCTCTTGCTCAATTAAGAAGGAATTCGTAAAAAAAGCGTTAGAATATACGTTTAATACAACGCGTTTGCTGAGAGATTGATTTGTTCTGTTATTCAAATACGTTCAATTCTAGCCAACGATTACACTTACAACATCCTTAATTGGATTAATCAAAATAATTGTGAAAACTCATTTTTTAATTAGAAAAATTTCAAAAGTAAATTTTAAAACAAAGATTTATAAAGTCAAGAGGATTCTTTGACAATATTGCAAACTGCAAGACTATAACTTTATAAGAAAATTATATGTAGGATACTTTTTTTTCTTTAAAAAAAGTCCTTGATCAATTACAATAGAAACAACATATTAAATAAATAAATTATATAAATTGCTATCAAATATATCGCATTCTATCCAAATATAATTATTATAATTTTATCAAGCATGAAAATTTACGATTTGAAAAAGATCATATTCAATATTTAAATATTCCTAAAGGGTGCGTCATAAACGAGAATAAGATAACGCATGCAATTTGCACAGTGTGGCGCTATCGCGCGCGACCAGCCGAGCGGCTGATAATTCATTATCTTCGTGCGGCGCGCACTCGTCTCATTTTCGCTGCACGGGGTCTTCGATCACACCTAACGGCATCGCATCGGCGTAAATACGTTACGTAATTAATTTCGCGCAAAGCACGGCTCAACGGCGTTATATTTATAGCAGTGCATTAACCCCGCGGGGTTTTATGCGGCTCGGTTCACTTGTTCGCTCGCGCGCGGATATCGCAGTCGAGGCAGAGAGTCTCGGAAGAAAGAATTTCAACGCTCCTCCTTGGAGGAGCTCGTAGTCTCGCTCGTTCGCTCGCAAGGTACGCGAGCGCGAGGAAATGGAATTCCCAGGGGTCGAACTCCAGGTGGAAATATCGATAGGAGGTCAGCGCGAGGTTAGTTAGCCATGCACGAGCCGATGCTGCCGCCTTTCTCATTTCTCTTTTCCTCATCTTCCTTCCTCTACCGCACAATCTTTTCTTCCTCCTAGCTTCGTCTCCCTCTCTCTCTCTCTCTCTCTCTCTCTCTCTCTCTCTCTCTCTCTCTCTCTCTCTCTCTCTCTCTCTCTCTC
>JBCEZX010000028.1:964518-976424 GCA_039654345.1 Cataglyphis cursor | reverse complement strand
ATACTCATATTATCAAAATATACGTACAAGGCAACATATAAACGTTACAGCTGGTGAAAACTTCGGTTTCTTATTTTACTGTCATATATGCAACACAAGAATAAGGTAAAGAGAAAAATAATAGCAATTAAATTATAATCTCAAATATTACAAATATATTATATATATTATAGTCACAAATTTAGTCAACTAAACCTCAATATTACGATTATATTAGTAAGATTATAAAAGTAAAAATGATTTATTATTGATCTTATAGTTTGTACATAAATAGTCATAAGAGATTTTCGAAAATAAATATATTTAATTAAAGAAATATTTAATTAAAGAAAAAAAATATATTATAAAGATTATTGAAATCGGTTGATTTGGGACATTGTGGTCGACGTTAATATTAAGGTTTACCAATATATTTAAACCTATTTCAAAATTTATATTTGTGATACATATGTATTCAAACAAAATACACATTCAATTAAAAATATATATATTTTTAATATATCAAAAAATTGAGCATTCTCAATTTATTTGAATATAAGCACAAAATATAAAATATTGATACAAAAATTTACTTAGTTTTAAATTATTCTTAAATTTTATCTTAACTCTTGCGTTATATATATTGCCACATTATTTTTAATAAATACTTTATATATTATTAATGTTTCCAAACTTTTTTTATAGCTTAACTTTTTTATAATAAATAGCTTATGTGCTATTTATTAATATTAATATTTATTAATATTAATATTTATATTTATTAATGTAATTAAAATATCACGATTTGAGAAATGAAGCTGTCTTAAATAAACATCATATTACCTTTAATACAACTTATTGTTAATCATTAAATGTCTTGTATATGACAAGTTAAAAGAAATGATGATTATTCTGAAAGATAACACGTAAAATTATATTGTTTTTAAGCATTTTGATTTTTGGTATATGTAATTTGTATAATAAGATACATCAAATATTATTTTTACATGTTTAATTTATTCTTGTTAGTGCTAGTGTTTTTAAATTTCAGTTTTTTGTTGATCAAAATGACGTAAGTAATAACAATTTATGTAACCAATTAATAACAATTAATAATTGTAACATAGCGATATTTTAGCTTTTATAATGATAATTTTTATCGCGTTGATTACTAATTAAAAGCTTAACACATATATCTTACACAAAAATCTAATCACTAGTTTAATCACTATGTGCTTTACCAGAAAGGATCGATATTCTCAAGAAAGAATAATATTTATCTTGAAGACCCCCCAAACGTACACTATGAGTGCGCACAATAGAATGAAACGTGTGAATCTGCAGTACAAGAGAAGTGACGAATACGCATGCTCAAGTTTCGCTGAAGACGTTCTCTTTGTAAATATTTTTTCCCTTATTTTCTTATGATAAACACCTGTTGAAATTACTCCGCTATCAAATCGATCGCATAATTAGGGACTTTATTGCGAGAAACATTGTTAAGCTTATAAATATTTTATTTTTACGGCATCGTATAGTCGTATTGGCTTGCCGAAATTATACATAATGTGTGTTTGTTAAAATTTACATCAGAAGAAAATGGAAATAAAATACTTGGTCATCAATGAAAAAAAAAAGGGGAAAGTGTGTACTTTTGTTACTTCACTATCATATGCGTCCCAGACGTCGCAAGAAGATGATTCGTCTCGAGACTCAGTATTTTAATCTGAATAGGATTCTTCTGCTCGCTATAGGTCTATGGCCCTATCAACAATCGAATTTCACTCGACTCCAATTTATGTTCTTGACTACTATTTTAACGACAAGTTTTATATTTCAGGTAAGCTTTAATATACATATAATATTATTAATATATAAGAAATTGTTGCAAAAAAGCAGTCTTATACCACACATGTAAATTAAATATCTTACAATTTAGATTGAAATAAAGTTGTGTTAATTATAAATTATAACTGTAAGTCATATGTAGTATATGCGTTTGCAACTATGGCTTATATTTTAAATAGTTAATATATATATAAATTTTTATTATTATTGAGAAAGCAAATTTTTATTTATTGACATTTTTCATCATTGACATTTTTATTATTTATTTATATATAATTTGTTTCTGTAAATAACATTTCTGGCATATATAATATTATTTTTAGTTATTAAAAATAGATTTGTTTATGTAAAATTAAAAAATCTGTATGTGCGCGTATGCGCGTGCGATTATAATTTTTAGAAAAATAATTTTTTAATGTAAACTCGTAAATTTACTATTTACAGTGTACACCATTTATTTCACAAAAATGTACTCCGGATTTCGTCGGCAAAATTTTATCTTCCGCAACTTTTTTCGCTCTCTTTGTGATAAAATACAATATGTTCAGTGTCAAAGCTGTGAGTATGTAGCGTACAAAGTTGAAAGCTTACAGAATAACTTGAATTCATAATTTATTCAATATATACATCGTACAAGAAAAATATTAGTGTCAAATAAATTTTTGTACGAACACTTTTTTCTACATCTTTTTGTTATATATAATAATGGCATTTAAAATTATTTAAAAAAACAGGTGAAAGATTTAATGGAGCAGCTACAGCTTATATATAATGAGTTAAAAGACGAAAACGAATTTGCTATCATAAACGAATATGGATGCAATGCCAGACGTTTTACCGCTGCACTTACGAGTAAATTTTTTTAGATTTTTAAAGTACAGTGCTTTATAACTCGCAAAGGCTGTCAAAGTCAGCAAAAAATTAAATCAATACAATATGCAACATTATTTCATATATCGTTGATATATGAAATAATGTTGCATATATCAATTATGTCTACTAAAATATTTGTGACACACATGCATTTATAATAATAATTAATAACAAATAGAGATGTAAAACCCGCTTTGTTTTTTGATAGTAAACAAACGTTGAAAAAAACGAGCTTTTTCATTGAAGAAAAATATTAAATTTGATTTTTTTTATTATTATTTTAAACATAATACTTTTTTTTATATTTTTTGTTAATGTAATAAGGGAAAAATAGAGTTTTCATATTTTTATTTATCTCTTTTAAAAAAATTTTTTGAATTAATGAGACTTTGTCGAAATTTACACAAAAAGCGACATAATTTATATAATTTTTAAGTAGAAGCATAAAAAAATTTTAAATAGAAAATTTATTCTTTTTTGTTATATTGAAATAGTAATTTAAAGGTAAATTTAAAAAAAATGACAAATATAATATTATTAAAAATTAAAAATAAATATTACATATAAAATTACAAATTATTATAGATACAAAAATGAAATTGCAATCTACATTTAAAATAGTAGTGGTTAACTTAGATCTATTATCTAAAAAATCATAAGTAATAAAAAATTAACTTGCAATAATTAAAATATAAAAATGTTAAAAATATTTGAAAAAAACAAGGCTTTTTTCTGAAAAAAATCGTATTTTAACATTTAGTTTTTTTTTTATTTATATTTCTAGTAACAAATATATTTAAATCCAATAAAACAACAGAGGAGATATGTAATTAATTACATAATATAAAAAGTGATTACATATACAGTTGAGTTAATAAAAAAATATTGAATTTTATAATGCAAGAATAAACTTAAGATAAAGTAAATTTTGAAATATTATATGACAATTTGATAAATAATAATTATTAATAATAATTGCTCTCTAACGCTTTTAGTATGTGCTATTTGCGTCATATCTGCTATTATCATCGTTCAAGTTTGCTCGAGTATGTTTGATATATCATCAATAAATGCATCTGAACTACATCGTTTACCAATTCCAATGGAGTACTTTGTCGATCAAGAAAAATATTTTTATTGGATTCTGCTACATCTTAACGTATCATTCTGCATTGGGGCAATTGCAATGGTAGGAATAGGAACAACGCTTTTTGCGTATTATCAACATACTTGCGGAATGTTCAAGATCGCCAGGTATGAAACGTGCATACAAAAATAATCATTTTTTTGAAGAATTTAGGCTATAAATAAAATCTTGTTATAAAAAAAAAAACATTTAAAAACCACAAAAATATGTTATTTGATGAGCATAATTACAACACATTATATTAATTTATCTATTAGCTATCGCATCGAACACGCAATGAGCAACAACGTGCTACAAAATATTAACTTCAAAAATGAACTTTTAATATTCGAGGGTTTGATTTGGGCTGTAGACATTCATCGACAAGCTATGAAGTCTGTATATACCCAATAATGTGTTAGATATATTATTATTCGTAATATACCATATTTTTTTTTATAGATTGACCATACATTTACAATCGAGTATTCAATTGATGATGTTTTGTTTAATAGTATTTACAGTAGCCTCAATGAGCTTCAATCTGTATCGAGTAAGTTTTTCTGATTTATTCTACAATCTTTATTTTTAAGCACACAATTGATATTTTATTATTGTTGTAACTATCCATTAAATAATCGATAATTTAATATTTGATAATCGTCCATCCCCCTTCCTTCCCCCCAGTCGATAACATATTATTAAACAGTTTTTGTGTTTCTATGCTAAGAGAGATAGAGAGAGAATCTATAGGTAATTAACAGATAATAATTTTGAGTCTTTATAGTAATTAATAAAAACCAAAACACAAAACATAAAAGCTTGCTATTATTGGTAAAGTTATAGTTATATTATACGCACGAGAGGCTAATTATAATTAGTAGTGATAATTATCAGTGGAACTCGTATCTTAGATTTTTCAGATTATACATGCAAATGATACATTTTTAATTAATGTCAAGGAATTAATATTGCGCATTTTATATGCAACATCTACTATATTATACATGTTCTTATGCAACTATATCGGTCAATATGTAACGGATCACAATCGTAACGTATTTGTTACCGTGTAAGAAACGTCACTGTAAAATAAAATTTGCGAAATTTATTTGCAGACTTTATTTAATGATTGTTATATTAAAATGTACGAGTCAATGTTTTTGCACAACAAGCGGAAGTTTAAAAAACTTTTGCAATGTGTTTAAAATTATCCATTAAGTCTTACAATTAACTTATTTTGTAGATATAACGTTCGATGGTATATAGCTCCCTTACATATACAGAAAATAATATTATTTCTATTACAAAGAGAATCCAGAGATTTTGTTTTGACCGTCGGATTTTTCGTTATATCTATAGAATTTTTCGCCACGGTAAGACGATACGTAGAATATTTATATATTTATAGTGGCGTATATATATTACAAATGATTAGCTCAATGAAATAGAATAATTTTTGTTATAGTTAGTCAAAGCTTCAGTGTCTTACTTTACAGTTATATATTCTACAGGATAACAAATCATATAACAGCATGGACGTAATACAATTAACACAAAAATAACATATTCCTATATTTCATGTATTAAACAGAATAATAGATTATATTTTGCAGCATATAAAAGTGTAATTAGAATTTTTCATGCAAAGAAAAATATAAAGAAACAAAATTAATTAATTTAAGTATTATTGTGCTGGATCTGTATCACGAGTGAATATTTCATATAATATATTTGAAATAAAAACAATAATACAGATGTGATTATTTTATCTTTTTTTTTTTTTTTGATATTTTCAATGCATGATATTTATAATGACATTATTTCTAAACAAATTATTTATTGTTTAGCGTTGACATCTACATACAGGGTGTCCTAGACCACTCATACACCCTTTTTGTTTCAAAAACTAAGTATTTTAGAGAAAAACGTTTTGAACAAAAATTGTATGGTTTTGAGGGGAACATAAGATGGTGTCATTGATTTGACCTTGGATGGCATCGTTAAGGTCAAGTCAAGGACACCTTTAATTTCTTAAATGGAAACCCCCATTTTTTATTGCATATTCTTGTAGCTTATCTCGAGAGCTTTTCAAAACACTATAATAAAGTATTTTTTTTATTAAGAATTTTTTGAGTTATTTTGTATCTTAATCTGACATATTTTAATATAAAATATAAAATATCTCAAAAATTATTTAGTGTTCGATAATTGTATTGTAATACTTTTATGTACAGAATAATAAGATGAATCAAATGGTGTAAAGAAAAAAAAATAATTGTTATAAAAAAATATATTGCAAATAATTACATACTTTGCATACTTATGTTCCCCTCAAAATCATACAATTTTTGTTCAAAACGTTTTTCTCTAAAATGCTAGTTTTTGAAAGAAAAGGGATGTACGGGTGGTCTAGGACACTCTATATATGATCACTTAAGACAAAAAACAAAAGAAACAATTAAATAAAAGTATGTTTAATAGCGAATATGTGATTAATATTATTTTTTATTAAACACACTTGAATAAAAAATATTAGCAACAATGAACAAATTTTAATTGTGTCAATTGTTAATTTAATATTTGAAAGTGGTGTGCATTTATCTAATCTAGTCGGTTTAAGATGATATGAGCTTTACATCAAAATGTTTAAAATTGAAAAGGAAGAGATACCTCTCGAAGGTCAAACATATCCTACAATTGACAGCATTATAGTGTGTTGGCTTCGAAAAGGGAAAATAGCGCTTGCGTGAGGTTGCATTTTGTGCAAAGGTGGCAATTTTATACATGGGAAACGGACATACTTCAAAATAAGGGTTGTTATGGATCTTATAATTATACGTGTACGCTTCACTGATATGAGAGTCACCTGTATTTTTCAGGGCCACTCACGTTTCTCCGTCTGTCATCAAGGGTTACCTGTTTTTCTCGCAGAGCAGCTCGTGACTTTTCCTCTTCATCAGGTATCACCTGTATTTTACGATTCATGACTTCTGCCATTGAGGGTTACCTGTATTTCTCAGAGCTCCTCGTGACTTTCCGACTGTCATCTGTATTTTATAGAGCGACTCATGACTTCCCGTCTATCACCGAGGATTACTAATATTTTGCAGAGCGACTCGTGACTTCATTTGGTCATCTCTTCCGATTTCTATTTCACAAAAGTTTTTATATATAAAAATATACAATATATATCTAATATAAAAATATTCTTTAATATTCGGATCTAAAGTCATTTAATCAATTAAAAGAGAAACTTCAAAGATTGTTTTGCAAATTAAGAATCTTTTCACTCTATCAATTTTATTATTATTATTATTTATTATTTATTATTATTATTTATTATTATTTATTATTATTATTATTTACCACTCTTTCCTTGTGGAAGGATTAAAGCGATCTTTGTGAATGGCTACCAAATGTTCGCGAAATCATCGGAATAGGTGACTAAAAAAGGAATTGGCTTGAGTTCAGGTTGAATCTATCAAAATCACAGTTAAAGGAGTATCAATAATTAATATTAACATAAAAATAAGAAACAATACACACACATCAAACAGTTCTGCCTACTTTCCGAATCGATCTCACCCCTTGAACCTCGTAAGGTCCCTCAAGATTGGGATTTTCAGTCCCTTCGACTATTATCCTTAGCGTTTCCCCTCTTTCTTTCTCTCAATATCCTGGACCTTCTTGGTTCCTCTCGAAAAATCAAGAAGCCTTTGTGGAAAATGTGATTATATAATACTATCTTTTACTAAACAAACTTAAACAAAAAATTAGCAACAATGAACAAATATTAATTGCGCTGATTATTGATTTAAAATTTATAGTATTTGAAGTATTGTACATTTATCAAACATTCTCGGTTTAAAATGACATGAGCTTTACTAGATAGTTTTGACATTGAACTGTTTAAAGTCGAAGAGATAGAAATTCCTCTCGAAGGCCAAACGTATTCTATACCATAAGCGCCAACATTAGAATGAAATGTCGGCTCCGAAAAGGGGGAAGAGCGCCTGCGTTGACTCATTTTGTGCAAAGGGTTTCATTCATGGGAAAAAGACATACGTCGAAATACTTTAAGCTATAAACACTTTCATATCGATCGTGTAATTATATGTATATACCTCTGAGAAATTTGTCCAATTGCATGTGTTTTGTTCAATTACCCGGTATTTTGTGTACTGCCTATCATTATATTAAATTCGCTTTGTAATTTCCACTAAAAGAGAGAGAATTTGTGAAAAATATTTAACCGATCAGTGAAAAAAGAAGGGGATGAGCGCACCATCGTTGATCTTTTTACAATCATACATGTTCTACAGTTCGTGAAAAGATAATGCGTATCACGGCACAATATTTTAATATTAACAAAATGCTTCTGCTGCTTGTAGGCTTGTGGCCTTATCAACACTCAAAAGTCGATCGATTTCGATTTATTTTCTTCTTCAGTATTTTGACAACTGCTATTTTATTTCAGGTAAGACACGCACACAATATCTTGATATCAATACTGCAAGCTAAGCTATAATATACAGTGATTTATAGCAATTTTTTATTATTTATTATGTCTTATTATTATGTCGTATCATATATTTATTATTTCAATAATTTACTAAATTGCACTCATAATTCATGTTAAAAACAGTAGTTATTATATAGGACATTGCAAAAAGAGAAAAAGGAGATTAAAGCGAACAAAGAAAAAAAAGATACCAAAAAATCAAATCAGTTTTATAATAAAAATAATTAATATATATTAATATAATATTAATATAATATACAAAATTAATATACAAAATTGGTATACATATCATGTACATGTAATTACCTAAATGTGTAAACTGTATGCGATTGTTATTATCATTGTCGTCGACTTTGATAATTTGTTATTTGTAAATTGTGGTCTTAATATTTTTTCTATATTAAAAGTCTCGTTTCTACTGCATCTATACATTATGTTATTTAAATACAATGCGATGATTTTGAAGAAACGCCCTTGTATGTAATTGTAATTACAAAGTGTTTTCATATAATCTAATTATGTATAGAAAAATAATTACTACAATTTAGAATATTGAATCTATTTGGATATATTTTTACAAAACTGTGAACAACAATATAGATATGATATACTTGATACATTAAAAAAGTTCCAAGACTGATTTTTTTTTTTTAATGTATTAATGGCACTATCTCTCAATCAATATTGGAACTAGGTAATACCAACTTTTAATTTCCTACATTTTTTTTATTGCATTATGTGCAATAGTTTTTTAATAGTACATATTGAAAGATGCATGTCTACATACTTATAAATTTTTGATATAAAAAATTTTTGATATAAAAAAACATTCTTTATCTGTCTTATTCTCTAAAACGGAAAAAAATTAATTTTTATTTTGTTTGTACTTTTTTTTATTTCTCTAATTATAGTATATGTTAGAAATAATACAAAAAAATTATAAATTCAACCATTTATCTTTATCTGTAAATACATAAAACAAAATTTTACAACAGACTCTAATAAAATCCGGTATTCTTTATGCAATTAACGGCTAAGAAACACAAATATTAGAAGTTAATAATAAATTAGAAAATAGATTCATTAATGCAAACATTTTCAGAAAATTGTTATTTGTAGTTTACTTCGTTCTTTAACTCAAAATGCTCTGCTGATTTTGTTATCAAGATTCTATCAAGCGCGCTCTTTTTTTCTACTTTTGTGATAAAATATATCTTCTTCGCTATTAATGCCGAATCTGTAAGTTAACGGTTTAAAATATTTATTCTAAAAAAGAATTCTAACAATTAAACATTTATAATTAATTCTTTCTGACATACAAAAACAATACAAAAGGTTATCTGTTAACTAACAGGTAAAATATTTATTGGCACAACTTCAACATGTATACGACCAATTAAAAGATGAATGTGAAAACGCTATCGTTAAAAAATATAGCTGCAGTGCGAAACGTTTCACGATTGTGATTACATGTAAGAAAAAATATTGTATCACGTGCGTATAAAATTTTGGAATGTTATGAAACAGAAATTTAAATGATAATTACTTTCTAACGCTTTCAGCATTATTTATTTGTAGTATATTTGCTCTTATTGTCGCACAACTTTGGTCGAATATAATTGCTGTTATTTTATCGAGGAACGTATCTCAAGCACGTCGTTTGCCAATTATGACAGAGTATTTCGTCGATCAAGAAAAATATTTTTTTTTAATTCTTCTGCATTTAAATGCAGCATTTTACATAGGAATGGCTGTGATGGTGGCCACCGGAACAATGCTTATTGCATATCTTGAACATACCTGTGGACTGTTTCAAATATCTAGGTATGAAATAAAATTATAATTTTGTATAAATAAATATAAATATAAAAAAAATTTATAAATGCAAAATTATATTGCAAAAACAAATAAATATGCTAAACATATTATTCACAGTTATCGCATTGAACACGCAATGAGAGCCGTTATGTTACAAAATATTAGCACAAAGAACAATGCATTGATGTTGGAAGAAATAAGATGTGCCGTGGATATACATCGGCAAGCTATGAAGTTAGTAGCAACTCGATAATATGCTTACAATACGTGCAGTAATATTTTTTATATTTGAAGATTATCCAAAACTTTGGTATCCAAATTTGAAGCAATGTTATTCTGCTTAATAGCAGCAGGAGTAGTATCATTAAGCCTTAATCTTTTTCAGGTATGCCTCAAATTATATTCATAAATTTACTTCTGGCCGTGCCCTTAATATTCTATAATATATGTATGAATAATATATGTGTATGATACAGAAAAGATATACCTTGCTTTCCTTATTTTTTTTCTTTTTCTTTTACTCTAATACTTTCGATTAAATAATACTGCGCATAAATTATTTTAAATAAAATAAATAATTAAAAATTATTTTAAATAAAAATTATACAATGTGGAAATATATATACACATTTTTGTATTTTATTTTATAATAATTATTATTGAAATCTATTTAGAAACTTATAGTTAGTATGTCTATATCGTTAAATGTTTAAAAACCTATATTTAGAAAATTTGATTTTATACAGCTATAAAATTTGTATTTTAGATTTTCCAGATGGCATCAAACAGAAATAACATCGATGAAATTTTATTTCCCTCTGTACTTGTGTTTATTAGTATTTTATATATGTTTTGCGCCAACTACGTCGGACAAAATGTAACAGATCATAATAGTCATGTATTTGTTACTGTGTAAGATATAATATTTTATAAAGTACAATTTTATGAGATAGTTAGCTATATAACATTTTATATTAAACAAAAATATTATAGTTGTTTATAAAAAGATGAGAGTATATATATACGGGAGTAATGTATATATATATATGTATATGTATCAAAAAGTTATTGATGTATTTGCATTTCTAAAATTACAAATTTTTTCACACTAATTTTGTAGGTATAATGTTCAATGGTACATAGCTCCGTTATATGTACAGAAACTAATGCTATTTCTGTTGCAAAGGAACGCCCAAGATTTTACTTTAGGTGTCGGTGGATTATTTATTGGATCGTTAGAATGTTTTGCAACGGTAAGAAAATAAATATATCTCAGAATGTGTATTTAATTATATAATTAATATATTATAATTAAATATTACAGCTGGTGAAAGCTTCTGTCTCATATTTTACTGTTATATATTCAACACAATAATGAAGTAAGAAAAGAAATAATAACGAATATATAATCTAGCAAAAATTTAGTCAACAAATCTTCAATATTTTATAATACGTTTTAAATTAATTAATAAGTTTTTTATATTACATCTAAAAAAATTAAAAATAGTTAAATATGTTAATTCCAGTTTGTATCTAAATAGAGATAAAAACATCTCCAAATATATAAATATATTCAATTAAGAAGAGAGAAAAATAGAAAGATACACATATATTATTTCAATTACCTAGATTTTCAATGCATCAAAAACTGAGCCTTCTTTTATTTCAAATATGAAATAATGATACAACGTTATTTGACTTTACATTATTTTCAAATTTTATTTTTAATGGTTACAA
>JBCEZX010000028.1:893752-909948 GCA_039654345.1 Cataglyphis cursor | reverse complement strand
TATATATACAATAGACAATTTAAAAATATATATTTATGGAACCTATTATTTAAATTTAAAACTTTTAGTAACTTAATAAATAAGGAAAGCTTCAGAAATTTAAAAAAATGATTAAAGAAAAATTTCAAACAAAATAAGAATTTAAACAAAAAATACACACCAAAATAACTTTCAGGAGACTAACATGCTTTGATAGTACTATTTTAAACACGTTGACATGTGTTATTATTCAGCACAACTTAGACGAGTGCTTTGTAGCAGTATATATAATAGAATGAAACATATGCGTTATCGAAGAGTAGCGTTTGCGACTGCGCGACTTTTGTGGAAAAAAGCTCTCTCATGAATATTTTTCTGTGAAAAAGTAACACCTGTTCAATTGCTTTTAATGCAAAATCAATTGTTTATTCATGAATTTTCACCTAAGAAAATTGCCTAAATTATATAATTATGTAATTGCTCAATTTTCTATCCAATTTTAAGTAGTTGCTATGCATTATTTTAACAATTTCTCTCTATCAAATTAGAAATATTACTGAATAAAATTTACACTAAGAAAAATAACTCATGCTTGAAGCGGTCGATAAATCGAAAAGGGGAAGGGATGAGCGAATATTCGGGTACTGCTTTTTCGTCAAACGTGTGTCGACAGTCACGGAGAGATGATCTGCCTCGAGACTCAAAATTTTAACATCAACCGAATTTTGTTGCTTATCATTGGCTTATGGCCTTATCAGCGATCGCCACTAGTTGAACTTCAATTAATTTTACTTTACGGTATTCTGATGACTTTTATCCTATTTCAGGTACGTTTTTATTGTATTTTATTACAAAATCGCGTCTATTATACCGACATATAAAAATCAATGCATTATTTTAATTATGTTGCATGCAAGATTTAAATATAATTATATAACATAATTGTTTTTTGTATAATTTTTACTGTTATACTTACATATAATTATTAATTTTATATATTTCTTTTATTAAATTATCGTACGTAACAGATTAAAGAAAAATTGAGAATTTATAAGCAGATAACAAAACTTTTTTAATATAGTGAATAACGTCAATATTTACAGTTAACAGTGTTAATAACATCGGAATGTACTCTGGACCTTATCTATAATGTTATATCTTCGGCATTCTTTTATGTTTGTTTCGCAATCAAATACAATTCATTTTGGATTAATGCCGATATTGTAAGCATTTAAATCATTAAACACTATTGATACACATATGGACTTCGTATTCTTCACTCTCGATCGAGTTAGTTTCGATAATTCATTTCTTCTTAACACATCGTTTATCTTCTATTTTATCATCATTATAATGTAAGTGTGTATTAAAAAAACAAAGTAAACTAATTAGTTTGAACTGAATCAAGAAAGAATACGGAAACCATATTATAATAATTTTTAAATGTTGCGAAGAGAAAACGACATACAATATTGTCAACATAGGTAAGATTTTCGCTAAAACAACTTCAAGATGTATGTAATGAAATAATAGACAAAAATGAAATTGCTATCATAGAAAAATACGGAAACAAAGCAAAACGTATTACGATTAGAATTTTATGTAAGATAATATTTCTCAACCTATTTTTTTATATTCCAATATTTTCTCATATTTAATATATTTAAATAAATAAATTGCAATTATAAAAAAAAATTAAAAAACAATAATATGTGACATTGTTGATTTATATGCTTTTGAAACCTTTCATAGTTCTTGGCATATTCTATCAATTTACTTTTATTTTGATATATATTTGGCCGTACATTCATCACATTATGGTTTTTACAAACAAATCTCAATCACACCCTTCGGTGTATATTATGACGGAATATTTTATTGATCAAGAAAAATATTCCTATTTAATTACGATGCATAGACACGCAGCATGTTGTATAGGCACATTAGCAATGATAACGACAGGAACTATGCTCTTAACATATCTTCAACATACTTGCGCAATGTTTAGTATTGCTTGGTAAGTAAACAAAGTAGA
Organism: Cataglyphis cursor; assembly: GCA_039654345.1. NCBI lineage: Eukaryota > Metazoa > Arthropoda > Insecta > Hymenoptera > Formicidae > Cataglyphis > Cataglyphis cursor. The sequence goes on along the minus strand of JBCEZX010000028.1, from coordinate 907,934 downwards.
AATATATACAACAATTTAAATAATATGCTTAAACAAACCATATAATTACATCAACAAAATTATTTATAGTTATCGTATTGAACGGGCAATTGATATTTTAAAAAAGGATGGTTACAAAAATGAACAAAAGAGTTGTGAGGAAATAATTCGTGCTGTAAATATTCATTGCAAAGCTATGAAGTTCGTAGCATTGTTATATTAATAACAAGTATTTAGTTCCATATAATAATATATATTTTCTCTTATATTTAAAGGCTTAGCAATTTTTTAATATCCAATTTTTCGGGATCGTACTTTTGCTTGATAGCGGCTGGTGTGCTTTGCCTGAGTTGTAATCTTCTTCGGGTAAATTTCGTCTACAAATTCCTGAAAGAGCAGTGCGCTACTTTATAAAATTAAAATTAGTCAACAATAACCGTATATATATATACATATATATATATATATATATATATATATATATATATATATATAATAACGATTTTCTAACGATCAAACAATCTACAAAATTTATCGCATGCTTATCTTCTCTTAGAAGCACAAATTATATTTAGACTGCTATGATATCCGCACACTTCTTAGAAAATTAGGCAAAATCATGTAAGCTACACAATAACATAGTGATATATTACTCAACGTAGATCGTAATCTATTAATTTATAATATGCATAGAACGTATGGTACATAAGAAGTTGATGATATACATAACATGTGTCTTATAATTTTCAGTTGGCGTCATTTACTGGTAACTTTGGGCAATTTATATTAAGTCTATCTAATCTAATTATCCACTACTTGTACTTGTTTCTAGCCAATTATACTGCACAAGAAGTAACGGATCACAATGAATATTTGTTTGCTACAATGTAAGTAAATTTCAACTTTATATATGAACGTATTTACTTTGCAGATACTCAATATTAAACAAATTTTTGATAAAAGTTGAGTGTTAAAAAAAATGTATGTGTTATATATATATTTTTGTTAGTGTATGTGTCGGCGAGCGTATATTCATATGCGTGTGATAAAATATTTATTAATACATTTTAACTAACTAAATTTTTTTGATTCATTATTTTGTTTAGATATAACGTTCGTTGGTACATGGCTCCGATACGTATACAGAATATGATACTTTTTCTGTTGCAAAGGGGTACTAAAAGTTTCCATCTAATTCTTGGTGGAATATTCGTAGCATCCTTGCAAAGTGCCGCTTCGGTGAGAAATATATGCGAATATATTGCATGTACATAATGTGTTGCAATTTTTTCGATAATAAGTTACGATAATAATACAACAATATAAGATACATTTTATTTTAGATAGCAAGCACTTCCGTATCATACTTCACCGTTTTTTATTCTACCCGACAAGATTAAAAAAATGGTAAAATAATCTTTAATTATTTTTGAGCTAATTAGACAAAAAAAACAAGTTTTGATTGTCCTCATTGCTCAGATTATTATTATTCTAGTAAAAAAGACAAAAACTTTGTTTTATGAAAGAAATTATTGCTTTATTTTAATGTATGAAGTTTAAAGTATAAAATTAAACCCATATGTAAAATAAACGTGTAAAAAAAATGTGATCTAATTTATGGAAAATTATATAAAATGCAAGGTAATACTTTTATTATTTTTCCAATAAAAGTTTTATATCTAACAATAAATTGATCGACAAAATTACCGGTTATCCGTTACTAAAATACTATTGCCGAAAATTACTTTAATTTTGTTTTTAAATGATAGCGACAACAAAAATCTACACATATCCACTTCCATGATTTGAATAATTTTTCAAAAATTTGGTCCACTATTTTGGATCCTCCATTTTTAATTTTGAAATTTACACACGTGATTCAGAATGAGCGACGAGGCAAGCGTATAGAAACTGACTTTCATGATTATAATATATTATAATTATATCTTTAAGAATTTTAGTAACTTAAGATAAATTTGGTACTGAACATGTAATTGGTGTTTTAAATGGAGCAACTAATATATTTCTCTGTAGTGTTTTCCTTCGATTGATTGCAATGATTTTATGAGTGGACGAAAGAGAATAAAGCGTATTAAAATACATTGCTGTAAAGCGTCAAATGCGCATTTGTTATCAAGAGAAATTTTCCCATAAAGTTTTTTTCTATGGGAAGTAAACATGTGTATTTCCGCTGGCGTCAAAGTCACGATCGCATAATTACACACTTTTTCTCGGGGAAGGGTTGATATTTTCAAGTGTTCCGATCTCAAGGTAAGATTTTATATTACATATTACGCTGCATTTACATCAATTTAAGCAATTTGCATTAAAACTTTAAATAATAAAATACAGCTATAGTATAATTAAATTGATCAAACTACAAAAAGTAATAAATAAATTTTTTCATTATTTTTTTGCATTGTCAAAAACGATAAACAAAAGAAATTTAAACAAAAAAAAATTATACAAAATAAAATTGTCAATAGGCAAAAATTAAAAATGCTCTCTTAAATAAACGTCCGTATTGGAAAGATTATTTATGAATTTTATATGCATCAAAAATTATGGGTTAGATGTTTGTATTTACAATTATTTGTTTGATTATTTTGTATATACAATGTTCAATGATCTATAACTCTTCTACATATACAGAAGCTAATATTATTCGTATTACAAAAAAAAAATTAATTGTAAGGCTTTTGAACACCTTGTAGTTATTGATATATAGATTGTTCATAGAATCCTTAATGAGGTTTGCAACGGTAAAAATATATCAAAATTTATTCAACACAGATATTTCAAACAAAAAGATATATCTTACTGCAATTGATCGGCGGGTCAGTTTTGAACTTTACATTTTTTTATTCTACGAGATAATCAAAATATCGAAATTGATAAACTAATTATATTATATTATATAGTGAACATTCGATATATTATATGGATATGTAAAATGTAATAAAGAATAAAAAGATATAATAAAGTTGCTCAAATTGATACAAATTTGATGGAAAGAAATAATTATTTATCTTTTATTAGATTAAACCTTTTTCTCTACTATGATGTATATAATGACACATCAAATGCTATATTATATATATATATATATATATATACAATAGACAATTTAAAAATATATATTTATGGAATCTATTATTTAAATTTAAAACTTTTAGTAACAAATAAGGAAAGCTTCAGAAATTTAAAAAAATGATTAAAAAAAAGTTTCAAACAAATAAGAATTTAAACAAAAAGTACACACCAAAATAACTTTCAGAAGACTAACATGCTTTGATAGTACCACTTTAAACACGACATGTGTTATTATTCAGCACAACTTAGACGAGTGCTTTTTAGCAGTATATACATATAATAGAATGATACGTATGCGTTACCGAAGTATAGCGTTTGCGACTGCGCGAAAAATATTTTGTGTAAAAAAGTTCTCTCAGGAATAGAGAACTTTTCTGTGAGAAAATAACCTGTGTTAAATTGCTTTTAATGTGAAATCGATCGTTTATTCATGAATTTTCACCTAAGAAAATTTCTTAAATTATATAATTACATAATTGCCTAATTTTCCATCCAATTTTAAATAGTTACTATACATTATTTTCACAATTTTCTCTCCATTGAATTAAGAAGATTATTGATAATAAAATTTATACTATGAGAAATAACTCGTGCTTGAAAGGGTCGATAAATTGAAAAGGGGGAGGGATGAGCGAATATTCGTGTATTCTTTATTCGTCAAACGTGTATCGACAGTGACAGAGAGATGATCTGTCTCGTGACTCAACATTTTAACATCAATCGAATTTTGTTGCTTATCATTGGTTTATGGCCTTACCAAAGATCGCCTTTAGTTGAATTTCAATTAATTTTACTGTATGGTACTCTAATGGCTTTTATCGTATTTCAGGTACGTCAATATTTCTGTTTTGTATTTATTATAAAATAATGCATATTGTACAGATATACAAGAATCAATAAATTATTCTAATTTTGTTGCGCAATTTAAATATAATCATACTGCGTAATAATTGGTATGTTATAATTATATAAAATTATTAATTAGATATCTCTTTTGTTAAACTATGGTGCATAGTAGATTAATGAATAATTAAAAGAAGTTATAAATGTATAATCAAATAATATAGTTTTGACAAAATAAGATAAATAACATTATTACTTACAGTTGACAACATTTATAACAGTGGAATGTACTCTGGATCTTATCTATAAAGTTTTATCTTTTGCATTTCTTTGGCTTTGTTTTGTGATCAAATACAATATGTTTTGGATTAATGCCGATATTGTAAGCGTGTAAACAATTAAGCACTTGTATATGTAATTTAAATGTAATATATACGGACTTTTGTTATCCTTGCGATCGAGTTACTCTCGACAATTCATTTTTTTCTTACATAAAGGAAATTAGGATGAAATCGGGTTTTTTGCATTTGTGTAAAGAATCAGAATCTTTCTACAAAAAATCAGAGAGCAAAGAAAATTTTACTGATCGTTAGTAGTCTTTAGTTGATTTTGAACTATAAAAAAATAAGGCTAATTAATGAAAAGAAGATATTTGATTACAAAGGATAAGATTTTTTGAAAAAATTAAAATACTTGGTTTTGTTTCACACCGGGATAAAATCGGATACCTATTTAAAAGGATATAATACACGGTGCAATCAAATTTTGATCAAAATACTATACAAAAATGTATTCTATAAACAAAAATGATAAGAAGAAAAAACATTCTTGCTCTACATTGCTACGAGACTTTTTTATTTAATTTTTTAATTTTAGTGGTCTCAAAAAAATTTTTTTTAGTAATTTTTTTTTTTAGTGGCAATTTCCATTTCCAACTGCTTTTGCAGAGAGAAAAAGTCAGGATAGCAGTTTCTTTCTCTTTTCATTATATGATTCAAGGTGTGTAGATTTTGCCCCAACATAAGGAAAATAACAAACACAGTAGTTGTACATTCCGGTGTGCAATGTGACGATTAAAACTAATGTGATACTCTGTAATACATTCAGAATGCAATGCTGCATTTACCGAAACAGATACTCTGCGTATAAAAAATTCGCAATGACTCGATTGTTGCCTCGATATCGATCTTATTTGACCCAAAATCTTTGGACTTTTCTCAAAAAAAAAAAAAAATGTCGTGTGCATGTAGGTTTATCTCAAAATAATGATGACGTCAATCTAACAATAAAACTATTAATACGAGTTATCCAAGTAGCACTTATCACGAAGAAACAAAGGTTTCGCCTATCCGGTTTTGCCCTACTTTCCCCTATATTCATTTTTTATTCTTCAATTATTACAATATAAGAGCAAATTAAAGAAAAATATAAAATAAATAAATTTGTTTAAATCTAATTAAAAAAAAAACCTAAATATAATAATAATTCGAATATTGCAAAAGAGATGGCATACAAAATTGTTAACATAATAGTTAAGGAGTTCGCTGAATCAACTTCAAAATGTGTATAATGAGATAAAAGACAAAAATGAAATCGCAATTATAGAAAAATACGGAAGCAGAGCGAAACGTATTACAATTGGACTTATATGTAAGATGATATTTCTTGATCTGTCTTTTATGTTCTAATATCTTTTCACATTTAAATAAATAAATCGCATATGTAAAAAAAATCTAAAAAAATAAAAGAATAATATATCTGTTGATTAATATATGATTATTTTAAAACTTTTCTTAGTATTTGGGATATTGTGCCAAATTATTTTTGCTTTACTATATACTTGGCCGTACATTTTGATTTTCACAAACAAATCTCGTTCACATTCTTCGCCGTATATAGTAACAGAATATTTTGTTGATCAAGAAAAATATTCCTATTTAATTACGCTGCATAGACACGCAGCAGGTTTCATCGGCACAATGGCAATGACAGCGACAGGAACTATGCTCATAACATATCTTCAACATACTTGCGCAATGTTTAGTATCGCCTGGTAAGTAAACAGAGTAGAAATATGTACAAGTTAAATAATATGCTTAAACAAATAATATAATTACTGTGACAAAATTATTTACAGTTATCGTGTTGAACGGGCAATTGGTATTTTACAAAAAGGTGGTTTGAAAAATGAGCAAAAGAGTTATGAAGAAATAATTCGCGCTGTAAATATTCATCGCGAAGCTATGAAGTTCGTATTATTCTTACATTAATAACAAATCTGGAATGCACGTAATATATGTTTTCATATATTCATAGGCTTAGCAATTTTATAATATCCAGTATTGAGGGATCATTCTTTCTCTTAATAGCCGCAGGCATGGTTTGCCTGAGCTGTAACCTTCTTCTGGTAAATTTCGTCTAATTTTTGTCAAATTTCTGCACGAGTGGTGCGCCACTTTGTAAAATTAAAATTTGTCGACAACAGAATCACGCATAGATAAAGCGAAATAACAAATTGGCTTTCCCTCTCTAGCGATATACATATAAGTTAAAAACCTACAAAATTAATTTCTTGTATTTATGTTCTATTACAAGTATAGGCTATATCTTTTTACACACAATATGCGCACATGCTTTAGAAAATTATGCAAAATCTTGCAATTCTGTAAGCTATACAATAAATGACGATATATTATCAAATACAAATATTTTTATTGACATTTTACGATGTGTATAGAAGTATGGTGCGTAAGTAGCTGATGATAAATATGCAGAGCTGGGCATGCTTTTCGAATTGCATTTAAAATGACAAATATAAAATACTTTAAAAAATATATTTAAAATGCAAAATGTAAAATGAGTTTTTCAAATCTATTTTAAATGTAAAATGGATAAATAGATATTTTAAATGGTTTTCAAATGCAAAATAACTTTTCCTTTTATATGTAATTTATTGAAGTATTCATACATTTTATAGTTTTATTTGATAATTTGATAATTTTGTTCTCGAAAGTTAAAGAACAAGTGATACTCACGAATGTTAAGTTCAATGTGGCTATAAAAAAAATTGTGTTTTAAAATCACGGGACTTGATTCCTTTTATACGCTTAGAAAATCACATTTATCTATTTTAAATAGTTAAATGTATAGATATTTTTATTTTAAATGTAAAATGGAAATGATTTTCCAAAAAGCATTTAAAATACAAAATGCAAAATGACATTTTCATTTTAAATACATATTTAAAATGAAACCATTTCAAATATTACCCAGCCCTGTAAATATGTAACATGTATTTCATAATTTTCAGATCGCGTCATTGACGAATAACATTGAACAACGTTTATTATCTCTAACTATTGTAATTGTCCTCTATATGTATTTGTTTCTATCCAATTACACTGCCCAAGATGTTACGGATCACAATGAATATGTGTTTGCTACAATGTAAGAAAAATTTTAGCTTCATATATTTATATAAAATATATTTGTTTTGCAGATATTTAAAGAGTAAAACATTATTAAAAAACAAATTAAAAATTTATAAAATTATTGTGCATTGAAAAAAAAACAAATATGTATGTGTATATATGTATATGTGTATGTACGTATGTATATGCGCGCATGTATGTAATAACAAAATTATTTACAAATTTTATTCAATTTGAATTTATATTATTTATTATTTTGCAGATATAACGTGCGTTGGTATGTAGCTCCAATACGTATACAGAAAATGATACTTTTTCTGTTACAAAGGGGTACTATAGATTTCAATCTAATTCTTGGTGGAATATTTGTAGCGTCCATGCAAAGTGCCGCTTCGGTGAGAAATATGTGAACATATATTGCACATACATAATGTCTTGCAATTTTCTAAATAACGTATAAGTTATTAAAAAAAAAAAAAGAAACATTTTATTACAGCTGGCGAGCACTTCTATATCATACTTCACCATTCTTTATTCTACCCGACAAGATTAAAAGTATGGTAAAGTAATTCTCAACTATTTTAATGCGATTAGAAGTATCGATTTTTCTCGAGATTTAGATGTAGCATTATTATTATCTTCATAGAATAAACAAAATCTCTATATTAATCAAAAAAATTATTATTATAATACATATTAATGTAGAAGTATTAAAATTAGAATATGTTTTATTAGAGAGAGAAATAATAACATTGAATATAGTATATATGTATTAAGAAAATGTAATATAATTTAAAAAATCTTATATAAATTGCAAGATAATTATTTTAAAAATAGTATTTTTTGTTGGCCAAAGCAAAATTAACAATTTTTATTTATATTATTACTTAATTTTATATTTATTTAAAGTTTTAGTTTTAGTTATTTAAAGTTTGAAAGAGAGTATTTCGTAATAATATCAATTAAAATCCTTATTTTCTAAATTTGTAATTGAAATCTCAATATTAATGATAATTTATTTAGAGAAAGATAATATTTATCTATCTTTCTTTTTTTCCATTATTTTATAGGCAAAAGCTTAATCAATAAACATAAATGTGAAATAATTTGTAGGTTAAGAATGCGCAAATATGCATAAAACAATAGTCTCTTAAATAAAATTTATATATTTACCAATAAATTAATAATTAATACATCGACGATGAAAAGGACTAGCGGGTTATATTTCTCTATATAAAATTGACCGCGTGCGTAACTGACGAGTGCACGCACTAGAATGAAGCGCCTTAAAATACATAAGCTGCAAAATGTCAAATGCGCATGTGCGGTTTTTTATCGAGAGAATTTTTTTTATGAAGTTATGGAAAATAACTTCATAAAAAAACTCTCTATGGAAAATAAGCATATATTATATTCCCGCCGGCGTCAAAATCGATCGCTTAATTATATACTCTTTCGCGAGGGAAGGTGAAAATTGTCAAGTGTTTCGATCTCACGGTAATATTACATATCCCGCTGCATTTATATTAAATGAAGCTATTTGTATTAAAGGTTAATTTTAGTAAAATGAAGCTATAACTATAATTCCGTTGGCCGAATCGAAAGAGAGGGGTAAACAAATCATCAGTTTTTATTTTTACATTGTCGAACGCACTTCTTTGCTCGCGGAAAGATGATCAGCGTCGACTGTCTGCACATCAGCCTTAATCGTACTTTGCTACTTTCGGTTGGTTTATGGCCTTACCAGCAATCGAAACTCGTTCAATTTCAAATAATCTTGTTTTTTACTATTATGACAACCTGCATTATATTTCAGGTATGTCTACATTTTTAATTGTGTTATTACATGAAAGATAAAATAGTTTACACAAATTTTATTTGTTGCAATTTTTTATTTTGCGTTTGGTTGTAATCATATTACAAATGTAATGTTTTAATTATTCATATTATATAACGTTCAATACATACATATAAATATATATACATATATATATAAAAATATATATACTTATTTCCATATTTATTTTATGTATGTATCTGTATATACATACATACATATATATATATATATATATATATATATATATATATATGTATACACATATATTTTACGTTATGCAATATATATAATTTAAATAATAATAATATAATTTCTAATTTTTGATTTTGTATAAAATTATATTTATATATGGAAAAAATTTTTTCAAATTTAAAATTAAACATATGTATAATGTATATTGTATACATATATATGGGAACGATATTTAGCGATATTATTTATTGATCTAAAACATATACTTTTTAATTAAATAAAAAATAATAATTTTAATAAATAATTGAACTATTATTTGCAGTTTACAACATTTCTTACTTTAAAATGTACGCCGGATCTTTTCATTAATGTTTTCTCTTCCGCATTATTTTTTCTTGTTTTTCTTATTCAATACACTTGGTTTTCTATTAACATTAAAGTTGTAAGTAAACCGTATATTGCGTATCGTATTTTTTTGCATACATAGCTAAACCTTTCTGAGAAATGAATTTTTATACATAGTATGAATACATCCTTTTTTTCTGAATTTAACAAAATATTATATAAAAACAGGTGAAGTATTTATTGGAGCGATTGCTGAACATCTATAACAATTTAACCGATAAGAATGAAATCAGTATTATGGAAGAATACGGCAGTTATGCAAAACGATACACGGCTGGATTAATAAGTAAGACAATTGCTTTTGAGTTTCATTAAATATTGAGTGTATATGTTTTGTTTAAAAGCGATTAGTAAATTTTTGCAGTAAGCCTTCTCAACGAATGTGTGTATTACTATCTTTAAAACGTTCTTTAGTGATTGTTATAATCTTTGCACCCGTTCTAATTTTGTATCCATTCTGGTCGCACATTCTGGACATATTATTATCTACAAATAAGTCTCCATCACGTTCTTCGCTGAGGGGAATGTTTGTTTCCGAGTTTTTTATCGATCAGAAAAAATATTTCTATTTGATTTTATTGCACGGAGACGCGGCTCTATTCATAGGAATAGTAACATTATTAGCGACAGGAACCTTATTGATAGCCTATGAACAATATGCCTGTGGAATGTTTAGAATTGCCAGGTAAGAAGATAAAGTACGGAACTATGAATTTGAAAATTTAAAAATTTTAAGATTTAGACAGTTTATACAGACTATTTTATAACCTCCGTACAATACTTTATTAGTGTATTCTAAAGGTACATTAGATTCAAAAATTCTAATACCAAAATTTTGAGACTACAATAGATTTTAAATTATAAAAACCGGGCTTAAAATCGTAACTGCGCTTATACACACTCACACATACCAATGATATCAATTTTTTCAAGTTAGATGATATTGATTTCTACTGCACAGTTGATTTTATTTTTCGTCGTTTTCTATATATTGTGCAATTCTATATTCTATATACGCATGTAAGTATAGTTACGGGGCTACGTACGCGATAACATTGGCTCAAACTTTGATAGTTTATAAATCAAAAACTATATAATAAACAAATACATCTTCATAATTTTTGTATCAGAATATTTGAAACTTTATTTTTCCTCTAGACCATGTTAATTTAGTATTGTATGCAGGATGTAAGACATCTGTATACAAGTTGAGGCATTAGAAATTGTCTTCTAAGATATTTTCATAAATATTGATTTTATACAAAAACGTTTGTGTCGCAAAAAACTAAGACGACTAAAATATAGCCCTTATAAAATTATTTAATTTTTGTCTTAAACGTGTTTTTAATGACACTCTATAAATACGGCAAAAAATTCTCTACCAGCTATCGTCTCGAGCAAGCATTGGCAGTTGATACTTTACGAAAGAACAATTCACGAAATAAAAATTTGATTTATAAGGAATTGATTCATGCCGTGAATATGCATCGCGAAGCTATAAAGTGAGTATTTAAAAACCAATAATACATGTAAGAAGTATGCGTAATGCTCTCCCTTTCTTTCTATCGAAGATTTTCAGACTCATCAATATCCAAATTTAAAATAATGTTCTCTTTTATGATAGTAGCCGGCGTGATTAGTGCAAGCCTCAATTTTTTCCGAGTAAGTTTTATCTCTTTTTTCTAAAGTGCACTTATAAACTTTATCATAAAATCAATTACTTTCGAATTTTCCAATCATTGTCAAATTTTCACTAGGATTACATGGAGATCTCAAGACTAGTCTTGATATTGTTTTGTCTTGAAATTCACAAAACCAGATGAAAACTAGATTTTTTAATTAATTATATCAAGACAATACCAAGGCTAGGATTAAGATTATTGGTTTTTAAAAAAATATGTAAAATATGTATATTGTGCGTATGCGTGTAAATTAGATGAGCAAAAATTCATTATATTATAAAAAATCATTATAATTAAAAAATTCTAATAAATGAAAACGTTTTTATTAACAAATTTAAAAATAATTAATACAATAAATAAAGTTAATAATGTAATATTTTTATATATTGTTTTGGGAAGTAAACGAATGATATAAATAGTAATAATTATCTTAAATTATATTATATATTATGTTAAATGTTATTTTAAATAAATTTTCAGTATTAGAGAAAAATTGTTAATAAAATCGAAACACGATAATACAAGACAAGATTTTTGCTACCAAGCTTCACTCAAGATCAAGACAAGAATTAAGTTTTCGAAAATTCTCAATACCATGTTCAATATAATGTTTTTATGAATATTGTCATGTTTCGAGTTGTTTTGAGTTCTTGCCTTAATTCTCGCCGTACAGTCTAATTCAAAATTTCCTTTAAAATTAACGCTCAGCTTTTACTAAGATTTTATTGCACTCGTACTTTAGCTATTTCAGGCTCTATTATTTGGATATGATGCTGAAGAACTTTTGTTACCTTTACTAAGCGTGATCATTTATATATCGTACATATTTATAGGCGACTATGTTGCACAAGAAGTCATGGATCACAATAATGATGTGTTTGCTACTGCGTAAGGAAAATATCCATACCATACAATTACTTACGGGTATTTTTGCAGATTATAAAAATAAAAAAGAATCATAATTTTTTTAATTTTATAGAAACAAAAGTAATAAGTGTGTATGTATGTGTGACAAAATGATAATTGATAAATTTTCTTATTCTTTACTATTAATTATTATTAATTTCTTATTATGTAGATACAATATTCAGTGGTACGCAGCTTCCTTAAACATACAAAAACTGATACTGTTTTTATTGCAAAGAAGTACCAAGGTTTTCAGTCTAAATATTGCGGGTTTGATTGTGGGATCATTGGAAGGTGCAGTTTCGGTAAGAAATATGTGTATCAGAATATACAGTATGTGTTTAGTTTAAGTGTATATAGCATATCAGTTACTTTTTTAAATAACAGTTATATAAAAAACATTTTGAGCAAAAAAGTTATTTTGTATAAGAAGGTCTAACAGGACGTTCGGCAACAGGGGCAAAATTTAAAGAGTGATTTTACGTGATAAAATAATATGAAAATGAGAAATAACAAAATTGCAGTGAAGTTATTCATTTTACTGGTTACTCGCTTCGTTTTTTAGTTATAATATATTTTTAGTTATAAATATCTAAAAATTCGCATGAAAGATGTCTGATGAATGGCAATTCCGATCTCGTACACAGTATCAAAATTACTATAGCACACTTTTTCACTTATAAACTATTATATATTATAACTATATTTACACTATATTATAAACTAATTAAAAAATTGAAATAGCTCGTACATTTTTTATGCGAATTTTTAAATATTTATAACTAAATATATTTATAATTAAAAAAACAAAGCTGACATCGTAATTTCGTTATTTTTGATTTTTGTTTTATTTTATCATGTATAATTACTCTTTAAATTGTGTTTCATCTGTTGCTAAACACTCTGTATATATATTGTGACTTATTGTTAAACAAAAATTTAAAATGATTTTTTTTTAAATGTTATTTATATGAATGTTATTTATATGACAGTTTAATTTTTTTTCATGTATCTATATTTTATTACAAATTTGTAAGGTATTTTATGATTTATTATATGATTTATTATATATATTTGATAACGTATAATAAAGAAATAATTATCAATTGTTCATAAAATATTGACATTTGTGTTACTCATATAGATGTAGATATGAACGGGAGAACAAAATATGTTTAATAAAAAATGTTTTTTATATATTAATCTTTATTTATAAATTACTTTTAAAAATTATTTATTTTTATATAAATCTATTTAAATAAAATAATTTTTATTTTAAATATATATATATATATATATATACAGGGTGTCCAAAAATATGTGCAACACCTTTTAAGGATAGGTAGAGGGTGTTATTCTGAACAGAAAAGTCTTGTATCATTTTTTTCTACAACGCTTAATAAAAGAGTTATTATTGCGTGAAGTCTGGCTTATCATCGCCGATCTTTAGCTGGACGCACGGTCGGTGAGCCGCACGCCTGGTAGTGTGCGTAAACGCTCAGATGTTTATGATGGCTCACCGACGTGCGCCCGGCTGAAGATCGGCGATGATAGGCCGGACTTCACTCAATAATAACTCTTTTATTAAGCGTTATAGAAAAAAAATGGTATAGAACTTTTCTGTTCAGAATAACATTCTTTACTTTTCCTTAAAGGGTGTTGCGCAAATTGTCGGACACCCTGTATATATATATACAGGGTGTCCTGCAAAGATTGTGCCAACGCTCGTGAGCAGATAGAGCGCAGTAAACTGAACAGAAAAGTCCTTAACCATTTTTTGATCTGAGCTTTCTTTTCGTTGTTATACGATG
>JBCEZX010000028.1:866266-879840 GCA_039654345.1 Cataglyphis cursor | reverse complement strand
TATATATATATTATAAAACACAACTAAAGAAAATGTAACAATGTATATACCTAAATGAAACACTGTATATTTTAAAAACGTAAAGTATGTTTAACAAATAAAAGGAATAACAAATAAAACGAGAAAATATAACTCATGTTACAGTTGTTGAATACTGTACTATCATACTTCATCGTTCTTTACTCTGTACGGACTTGATACAAGATGCATTAATTAATAGTTTAGTCAAATAACAATAGTGGAAATAACTAGTTGGACACAAGTGATAATAATTATAATGGATTAGTTAATCAATGAATAATATTGTATTAGATATGTAATTGTTAAGGAAATAGAAAAGCATCTAAAGTAATAATGTTTACAAAAAATTCTGGAAAACATGTACACATTAATACTCGTACAACAAATTAATAAAGCACATATGTCATATGGAATAAAATCGAGACGTTAAAATTGCGTCATTCTAAACTAACAAAAGCAATAGTCATTCCGTTAAGATATCAGACTTTTTGTCCAGAAGTATTCTATGAGAAATATATAAACATCTACCAATATCATTGTGTATAAGTGTGAAATTCGTGTATGTGTAAAATAAGATTATTTGTACAAAATCAGAAAAGATAAAACATTTTTTATTAAATGTTACAAAAAAAAAAAAAGTTTAGAAGTGTATATACATTCAGTTACTTTTTTAAATAATAGTTATATAAAAAAATGTTAAAAATTTTTTTTGTTTAAGAAGATTGTATATATAATAACTTAAACAAAAATTTGAATTATTTCTTTTTTAAATATTATTTATATAACAGTTTAATTTTTGAAATAAAATAATATATTTATTTTATTACAATTTTGTGAGGCATCTTTTGACAAATTTGATAATACGCAATAAAGATAGGTAATCAATAATTGTTCATAAAATTTTGTCATTTGCTTTTATAATAAATATAAGCGGAAAATAAAATATTTCAATAAAAGTGTTTACGTAAGAGTCATAGTTTAAAATTTAAAATTATCCTACCTCATATTCCGCTGGTTATAATTTTATAACACATCAATCCACATAGATGACGAATCGACAAACGTTTCTCTTCAAATGACATTCACATGTTCCCCGACGAGTGCACGCGCAAGACTGAGGCACATGAGACCGCATCACTGGAAAGAAGCATCTCTACGCTTGCGCAGACTTCGATCGAAACTACCTTATGTATGTTTCTCTATATGTGAAACAAATACTTGACAAATTTCTTTCTATGTGATATCGATCGTCCCTTCCTTCGTAAAATTGTTAAATTACCAAAGTTTTGTTTTCAATGTTTTGTACTACCTCTAGTTTTTACTAAATTGCACAATTTATTATAAAAAGTTAAAGAAAAAATTAAAGAATATTTGATTTGAAGGAAGAAAAAAATATGCAAAACCTTGTCGATACTTTCACAATCATACATTTCGTTGCTCGCAGAATAATGATTTGCATCGAGACTCAATTTTTTAATCTCAATAGAATTCTTCTACTCGCAGTTGGCTTATGGCCCTATCAGCGAACAAAACTCGTTCGGTTTCAGATGATTTTATTCTTCAGCATTTTGACAAGCTTTATTATATTCCAGGTGCGTTTATTATTTTATGCATTAAACATATGATCCGTCGTAACGAGCGCATTCACGCACATTTTAAATATATTCAGATATTGATATTGATTGATAATATGAGAATAATTATAAATATTTTATTAATTTATTATATATATATACATATTAGGAAAATATTATTTGTTAAGCAAAATAAAAAACCGCGTTTTTACATGTAATTTTTTAAATAAATTGATTCATTGCAGTTCACAGCGCTTATAACTACAGAATGCACACTTGAGTTTGTCATCAAAGTTTTTTCTACCGCAATGTTTTTTAGTCGTTACGTGATTATATACAACTCTTTTTGGGTAAATGCTCATAGTGTAAGTCGATTCTTCCCACTGTATTTGTGCGAGTAAATCTGATTTATCAATTTTTAGACGTAATAATTCAAATTTTTGAATTAAAAACATTGTTACATATTATTATTGTAGTTATTTTTATAGGTAAAATATTTATTGGAACAACTTCAAGATATTTGTGACCAATTAAAAGACAAAAATGAAATTGCTATTATTGGAAAATATGGAAATATTGCAAAATATTTTACAACCATATGTAAGATATTATATCTTAGCAATTATTACATATAAAATTAAACAGATTACAATCTTGATATAAACATTTCAATTAATTCGATTAATTAGTTTGCGATTGTTAACCTACATATTCTAATCACATTTCTACTCAAATAAAAAATTATAAAAGTTGAAAAAAAACATTTTTATGCCCATTTATTTTTAGATGCCCGTCAATTAATAGAGTTATTATTATATTATTATAAAAAGTATAAAAAAGTATAAAATTTCACAATCAATATTTTGCAAAAATATTATAGCAAAAAGTGATAACAACAGCAAGAAATAAAATTAGTAAAAAGATATCGATATTTGAAACATGCATAAATATATTTTGGAACATTAACAAATATTAATTTATATAACCATTTATTTTAAATGTTTTCAGCAATTGCTTTCTGTGGTGCATTTATTGCCATTTTATTGCCAATTTGGTCACAGATTCTTGATACTGATTTTCATACAAACGAGTCACGACAAACAGTGCAAATCGTGACTGAGTATTTTGTCGATCAAGAAAAATATTTTTATTTAATTTTACTGCATAAAAACACAGTTATTTGTATTGGGATGACTACGTTGACCGGAACGGGATCGACGCTTTTAGCATATGTCATATACGCATGTGGAATGTTTAAAATTGCAAGGTAAAAAAATAACATTAAGAATAGTTATGTAAATATATATAATTGCAAATAAATCTTTCCTTTATCTGTTTTTCTCTTTTTTTTTAAAGTATCAATATAATCAATTTTGTAAAAATTATATAGCGTTCTCATAAAGTAAATAATATTTCTTCGTACATTTTCGTAAAAAAACGGCACTTTTTTATGGTAACAAAAAACTATAACTTTTTTGTAAAAAGTCACAATTTTCTTCAAGAAAGAAGAAGAGAACAGCAAAAATTTTTAAGTGGCATTTTCTATAAAAGTCACCACCTATTTCAAAAGTTTTAAAAAAGATTTTGTTTTTACTCTAGGCCAACAATTTTAACATCGTTTTTAAATGAAGAGCGTGCAATAGACTTAAAATAAAATTTAATCAGTTTCTAGAAAATTTTTGCAGCATTATTACTATAAAATATTATGAATATAAAAATATGTGTATGATATCAAACGCTGCTCGAAAAAAATTTAACAAAAATCGATTTTATTAATTTTTCATTATACATAAAAAAAATGTTAAAATTTAAATTTCTTTTTAAAACTTCTTTTTAAAGAAAAGTAAATTTATAAAATTAACTATTAAAAAAAAAATAATTACTAATTAGTTTCTATATATCATAAAAAATATCAAAAATCGCAATTTTTTACTTAAAATAAAAGTCAAAAATACAAAAGAATATTATTTTTTTGTGTATACATTTTATATATTTATACAGAAAAAAATTATTTATAGTTATCGCATGGAAAATGCTATGAACACTAAAGTACTCCAAAATATTAATCTGATAAATCAGATTATAATTCATAAAAAAATAATTGATGCTGTCGAAATCCATTGCAAGGCTATAAAGTTAGTATACATGCGATAACAATTCTATAATGATTTTATTGTAATCGCATTCGATTTTTCTTAAAGGTTTTGTGAATTTTTAACGTCTACTTTTGAAGGTTCTTTTTTTCCATTACTAATAATTGATGTGATTTCTTTGAGCCTGAATTTTTATGGAGTAAGTATTTTTCTCTTAAATTTTTAAAACTTAATGTGTTGAACTACAGACATTTATTACGGTAAAACTCTCGAAGTTGGGCTGATGATCTTGACATAGATATATGTTGTTAAAGAAGATTTTCTGAGTAATTTTAAGAGTTAAGTGATGGCATTAGTTTAGAAAATATAACGGTAATTATACAGAAAGAGGGTAACCTCATGTATGAATTTGACTTTGAAATATGTTGTTAAGGCTCCATCATCCTAAGTGACTCTGACCTTGAAAGAAGCAGCGGTCACGATCCGTTCAAAAGTTATAAAGCATTAAAGAGTGAACTTCACTTCGTCTTGCAAAGTACACGCATGAACTCAGTGAGTTCCGCTCCCCTTACCCCATGGGAAAGTTTATGCATGCTGTGAGTTCCGCCCTTCTCTCTTGGGGGGGGGGGAAGGGGGGACTCTACTTAAAAAATATAACTTAATCCAAACCTATTTTTTATTAAAACTAAAATTTAGTTTAGGTTATGTTAAATCTCACGGAAGTGGAGCCCCCCTCCCCCGAAGGGGGAAGGACGGAACCCATAGCGTCCACGCATACACTTTCCCATTCACACAACAGTTGTAGGGTAGAACTCGCTTTCCCTGTTGTATATGCGTGTAAAGTATATGCGTGGGCGCACTGGGTTCCGCCCTTCCTCTTTCGGGGTGGGGTGGCTTTACTTCCGGAAGATATAATCCAAATCTATTTCTGATTTAATTATATATCTCTTTCCGCACTGTAAGTAGGGGGCAGTGTTTCACATATAGAACTTTAATTTGCTATATCTTTCAAACTAATGCCCTTAATTTTTGCGGAGAATTACTCAGAAGAACCTCTTTGAAAACATATGTCAAGGTCTAGGTTATCAGCGTATAGGCCCAACTTCGAGAGTTTTACATTTATTACATATACAGGGTGTCCGACAATTTGCACAACACCCTTCAAGGAAAGGTAAAGAGTTTTATTCTGAACAGAAAAGTTCTGTACCATTTTTTTTCTATAACGCTTAATAAAAGAGTATTATTATTGAGTGAAGTCTGGCCTATCATCGCCGATCTTCAGCCGGGCGCACGTCGGTGAGCCGTCATAACATCTGAGCGTTCATGCACACTACCAGGCATGCGGCTCATCGACCATGCGTCCAGCTAAAGATCGGTGATAACTCTTTTATTAAGCGTTATAGAAAAAAATAATACGAGACTTTTCTGTTCAGAATAACACCCTCTACCTTTCCTTAAAGAGTGTTGAACGAATTTTCGGACACCCTGTATACTATTTCTTAATAAGCAAAATTCAAAAAATTCATAGATGACAATAATCAGAGATATCAATAAA
Source organism: Cataglyphis cursor (assembly GCA_039654345.1). Taxonomy (NCBI): domain Eukaryota; kingdom Metazoa; phylum Arthropoda; class Insecta; order Hymenoptera; family Formicidae; genus Cataglyphis; species Cataglyphis cursor. The sequence continues at coordinate 874,597 of JBCEZX010000028.1, read as the reverse complement.
AATAATTATTATACAAATATCAAATAATGTTAATTGTAAAATTATAAATTAAAAAAAAATTTATTAATATCTATGAATTGTATTTTTTGCTTATTTTCTATTTTTATCATTATTATATTTAATATAAATCAAGTAAGGAAATTATGCATATTAGGGACGATCTCATCAATTGCAATGATCTTAATACATATTCAAGGTCCTGAGTACAATACTCAACAAGTTTTAGCCGTCGCTCGTTATTTATTAAAATATTATTAATAAAATAAATTTAACAAGTTACGTAATTTTCTGACATTAATTATTAAGAAGTATATATATACACACAATATGACATGTGCGGGTATTATAAAATAAAAGCGCGGGCGGAGGAAAAGCTCCGCCCTTCCTCTTGCACGACAACTCTAAAAATTTCTAAGCTAACCCAAATTTTAATTAAAAATTAAAAATTGTGTTATTTTTATTTTAGATAATGATGATTCATCTCTTGGATTGGATTGGGTTAAGTTAGTTTTTTTGGTTTGAAGATGCAGAGAGAAGGGCAGGGTCCTTCTCTCGCCCATACGTTCAATTTACTACATATAAATAAATAAATGATATCTAAAAATTATATATAAATTCTGGAAATTTTTTTTGCTAATTTTTTAATAAACAACGATTTTCTAACTATTTTCCCGTTTTTGCCATCAAAATTGCTTTCAAAAGTGATTTTTCAAATAGCCGACCGTATTATCATAATCGAGCCAGGAAATTTACTAGGTTTTAATACATATTTGTAGGAGATTTATTTATAAAGAATATAAACAAAGTGCATAAAAATATAAATAGTGAAGTATGAAAGTATGAAAACAATATTATATGTGATTATTATTATCACGTTTCATTCATTAAACAAATTTTGTTAATAACTTTCTAATAAACATCGAGTGACGATTAAAACCTTTTGAAAGTTTACTCAGGGTCGTGTTTTTGACAACATTGAAGTCGGTGAGATCACTTTTAATATGCATAATTTTTCCTAAGTAATTGTACACATGAAAAATAATAACTACAATAATAATATTTTAGATTTTTCGAAATGCATCACTTGGAGATAATGAAGCATTTTTATTGCACTTGTTATTTGCATTTGTCATCCTCGCATATATGTTTATAATTAACTATGTCGGACAAGAAATTATAAATCACAATAATCATGTATACTTTACAGCGTAAGATATAGATATATTGTTCACACGATTGTGTATGTATTTACATATAATATATATAATATATTTTACGTATGGCCTTCATTATTAATTACACAGATCTGCATAATTTTGAGGATTGAAAAAAATGAGTAGATTCATATAGTTTTTTTGTGCTCTGAATACAAATCCGCAAAGCAAAATGACTTATTATGTCAAGTTTTTGAGAAAAATGGGATTGAAACCAAAAACGCATTTTTTATCATTTTTGAAAACTTGTAGCAGACGAATCCCATATGCTTCTGGCATATTAAAGTACAATGTTCATGCTTTTATTTGCTCTGCCTAAAGTTTCTTGTATATCTACAAATTTTTAAATATGGTAAAAAATGCAATTTTGAAAAGTTTTAACCACATTTTACTTGGAATTCTGACGTGATAGACTACTTTGCCTTGCGACTTTGAATTTAACATAAAAACTATAAACTTTATACTAAAAGTATAAAATTTTGGAAATCTATTCACTATTTATCATGTAACGATTATTTTATAGGTACAATAGTCAGTGGTACGATGCACCATTACACATACAGAAGCTGATACTTTTTATATTGTTAAAAGGTAGACAAACTTTCACTCTCAATATGGGCGGAGGCGTATTTGTAGGATCCTTAGAGTGTTTCAGCACGGTAAAAATTATAAATTATGATACTTAGATTTAGAAAGAGAGAGTGAGAATGTCTAGCATTAATAATGTAATAGAAAGCTTATTTTTTACAGCTAACAAAAGCATCAATGTCCTATTTCACCTTTATGTATTCTATGCAGAAGTAACAAGGGGCAAAACCACTCCCCTACTCACACGTAAAAATCATAACATTTTGTATGTATTTTTTAAATTATTTTTATGCAAAAACTTGCAAACCCAAGCACAACACGTTTATAATTATAAACATCGTTTTGTGTCCACAGGGCGATATGGGATGGACTTCTCTTCATGTAGAAAGTTGTAGATCCATGTAAAATCATATAATTTGGTAAACCTTTTTGTTAAATTTCAAAAACTTTTCGAGACCGCCAAATGAAACAAAATAGATTACAATATATATTAAGGTCAGCAAAAGTCCATTAAAGTAAATCCAAATTGGTTATGATTTATATTTCATGTTTGGAAAAATAAAATATAAAATAACGACAAATATTGAAAATCGAATTAATACATCACAATAATAATATTAATTTTGTTTACCGAGTTGCTAATTATGAAATAAAGTCAAAAATTCACAATCATTTTGTTTCCGAGAAAATATATACACATCTATTTAATTATTAGATTAAGTATGTTATGTTAAATATATACATATACACTACTTAAAAAAAATAAGGAACATTTTTCGTATTCTAAAAATTTGGCTATTTTCAAAGCGCTGAAACTCGACGAAAAATCATAGCAAACACAAAATTAAAAAAATATTTTGAAGCTTAAAGTTTTAACTTTAACATGCTACCAGTGAGTTTTAAAAATTAAAAATTTTTTTTTGTTTTAAAAAAGAACACATTGTTTTGTTCTTTAAAATTACTAGTAGTAATTACTAATAGTAATTTGAAGTTCTGCAGTTCAATAAAAAAATTTCTCTTTAAAAAATCAACTCAAGTTCCATGAACTATTTCATAAACTGCAACATTTTACCTGTAAAATGCTTTTTTAAAATTTTTTGATTGAGTTACACAAGTTTGAACTAAAATTTTATTTTTTTTAAATAGAAAAAATGTTTAAAATTATTGACAGTACGTTAAAATTGAAATTTCAAGCTTTAAAATGCTTTTTTAATTTTTTGTCTATAATTTTTCGCCGAATATCGATATCATTTCTAAAAAATTTCTAAAAAAATTTTTGCTGAGTATCGACATTATTTCTGAAAAATACAGTTTAGTTTCAAAATCGTGTAACTTGGCCAAAAAAAAAAAAAAATTGTAAAAAATTTTAAAAAAGTATTTTGTAGGCAATATGTTGTAGTTTATGGAACTTGAGTTGAATTAAAAAAAAATCAAAATTATCGTGTTGCAAAATGTCAAAAATATCTAATTTTAAGGAACAAAACAATGAGTTCTTTTTTAAAGCAAGGAAGATAGCGTGTTAAAGTTAAAATTTCAAGCTTCACTATGCTTTTTTAATTTTGTGTTTACGATGATTTTTCGAGTTTCAGGGATTTAAATATAGCTTTAGAGTATGAAAAGTATTCCCAATTTTTTTTTTTTTTTTAATAATGTATAATACATCATATATGTCCCAAAAAAACATGCAACACACACAAATGATATTTAATAATATACAATTGGCCTAAAATGTAACACGGAATTTGCATATTTAAACAAATACAATCAACGATACCTTATATAATACCTTCGAGAAGACAGTTTCTCTTGTAACTAATTGCCAACACACGTGAAATGTGAGACATGACATTCCTCTCCAAAGTCAAGTGCTCGCTACGAGCGCAACCACAAGAATGAAGCGTATGAACCACATCAATGGAAAAAATGACGATTGCGCTTGCGCCGACTTCGATCGATAAGGTATTCACACGTTCTGGATGAAATACCCATTTATTAAATTTCTTTTTATGTAAAATTGAATTGCTTCTTCTCACAAAATTGTTAAATTACAAAAGCTGCGTTTCCACAATATTTTCTGTAATTTAATATTTATTATAAATTAGATAATTTATGACCAAATTAATTCTAAAGAAGCAGTAAAAGTTTAAAAATATTTAATTTGAAGAGGAAAAAAAAGTAGAAACGAATTTTTACCATTCTTTCAATCGCAATCCAATGCGAATCTATACTCGCACAGTAATGATTTGCATCGTGACTCAATATTTTAATCTCAATAGAATTCTTCTACTCATAGTTGGCTTATGGCCTTATCAGCGAACAAAACTTGTTCGGTTCCAGAAAATCTTATTTTTTACTATTTTGACAAGCTTTATGATATTCCAGGTACTTTTATATTTTTAACAATATTATAATAAAACACGCACTAAACATATGACCAGTCCATAATAATCACTCTTTTATGTTATTTTTAAATGTAATCAGTTTTTAATATTGACAATAGAATTTAATATCATTGTATTTATATCATGATAATTATAAATATTTCATTAATTTATTATATACAATTTATATATACATATACATATTTTTTATAAAGAAAGTATTATTTGCTAAATAAAATAAAAAAGTCGTGTCTTTTCATATGCAATTTCTTCAACACTTATATTTGATTGTAGTTCACAGCGCTTATAACTACTGAGTGCACACCTGAGTTCATTATCAAAGTTTTTTCTACCACAATGTTTTCTAGTGTTTGTGTGATTGCATACAATTCTTTTTGGTTGAATGCTCATAATGTAAGTTGATTCTTCTTCGAGTAAATCTCTTCTATAAATAAATTTTTTAGACGCAACAATTCTAATGTTTTAATTAAAAACAATGTTAAATATTTTTATCAATGTTAAATATTATTATTGTAGGTAAAATATTTATTGGAGCAACTTCAAGATACTTGTAACTACTTAAAAGATAAAAACGAAATTGCTATTATAGAAAAATATGGAAATAAAGCCAAATATTTCACTATTATATGTAAGACGTTATATTTTAGCAATCTTTACACGTGAAATAAAACAAATTAAGCACTTTAATTAATCATTTTGTAATTCTTAACCTACATATATTAATCATATATCTATTATAATAAAAGATTATAAAAGTAGAACTATAAAACGTATTATACGTACATTTCTAAATCTGTTTAATTATTAGTAGATTTATTATTATATCAAAATAAAGGCTCTTATGAATATATCATATGAAGAAGATAGAAAGCAATGAAAAGCCAGCGAGGTAATTGGTGCGTATATTTTATTACAATTATCTTACATTGATATTTCAACCAAATGATAGATACAATCATAAAAAGCGTACGTTTCGGTTTTTTTTTTGGATCATTTTTAGTGCAATTATAAAGTATATGAAATATATTATATTAAAAATATATAACATTAATAATATGCAGAATAAGGGTCACTCATGTTGTCAGAAGAAATGTAATATAATAGAATTTCGAGACAGAAAGAGACTGTCCGATAAAGTATTATTTTAAAGTACTATTTTAAAAAACATGGCAATATAAATATATTCAACTTTATTAAGTTATCCATGTTGCAAGAAAGACAAATATTACACACTGTGTAACAAACTATTACACACATTGATAGTGTGTTCAAGACAGAATGTCTCTCTTCATATTGCACGTAAATCTCTTTTATAAATAAATATTTTAGACGCAATAATTCAAATTTTTTAATTAAAAACAATGTTAAACATTTTTATCATGGTTATTATTGTAGATAAAGTATTTATTGGAGCAACTTTAAGATATTTGTAATCAGATAAAAATAAAAACAAATATAAAAAATAAAAACAAAATTGCAATTATAGGAAAATATGGAAATATAGCATAATATTTTACAATTATATGTAAGATGTTATACATAAAAAAAAACAAATATGAATACAGAAGGGTATTTTCAAATAAAACGATGTGACTTACAAAGTTTTGGTTACTTGTCGAGCGTTACTGTAAAACATTCTGTGTCTGTCTGCAAATTAAAGCTATTTTTCTTGCTTTTTTTACATTGAAGTATAGGAGTCACTTTTGTTCTGCATATTATTATTGTTATATTTTTAATATAATATATTCTATATACTTTATATATTACTATATTTTATATACTTTATAATTGCACTGAAGATAATCCAAAAAAGAACCAAAACGTACGCTTTTTGCGATTATATCTATCACTTTGTCAAAACATCAATATATTTTGATTGTAATAATAAAACATATGCGCACAAATTACCGTGCTGGTTCTCGATTGCCATCTTTTTTGTATTATTATTATATTAAATATTACATTAAATTATATTAATTATAATATCTTATTAATAATATATAAAATTTTACAATCAATATTTTACATAAATATTATAGCAAAAAGTGATAACAACAGCAAGAAAAAAAGATATCGATATTTGAAACATGCATGAATATATTTTGAAACATTAACAAATATTAATTCATGTAATCATTTATTTTAAATGTTTTTAGCAATCGTTATGAGTGGTGTAGTTATTGCCATTTTGCTGCCAATCATTTTACGGTCACAAATTCTTAACACTGATTTGCATCTAAACGAGTCTCAGCCATGGCAGAGAGTGCAAATCGTGACTGAGTATTTTGTTGATCAAGAAAAATATTTTTACTTAATCTTATTGCATCAAAACGTAGCTATTTGTATTGGAACGACTACAGTCACAGGGGCAGGAACATCGATTATAGGAATTGTTATATGTACATGTGGAATGTTTAAAACTGCAAGGTAAAAAAATATGGTTAATCTTCTTAGCACCGATTTCATTAATTTTAATTATCAATAATAAAATTTATTTAGTGTACCCACAAGTAAATAATATCCCTTCGCATTTTGTTTTCCATTTTAAACAAAATTACGATATTTTTGTATGGAATCAAAAAGCTGTAAGTTTTATGATTATATAATAATCACAATATCTTTCAGAAAAAAATTGGAGAATAGCACTTAAAAATTTTTCAATGTCAGTTTCCACAGTCACTACTTTCAAAAGTTCTATGAAAAGATTTTGTTTTTATTCCAAGCAAATAGAATTTTAATTCCATTTCAAAATGGAAAGCGTGTAATAGACTTAAAATAAAATTTCACAAATTTTTAGAGAATTTTTGCCACAATTACAAAAATCAGTTAAAAATATGTGTATAATATCACGCGGTGTTCGATTTAAAGAAAATTAAAAAAAATTTTTGTTGTGGATTTTTGACTACTTCATATGTATAAAAAAAAATATTAAAGTTTAAATTTACTCTATCTTTAATGAAAAAAATTTAGTATATTATGTTAAAAATATATCATTATATATATAATATTAATATTATATTAAGAAAAAAAATTTTCAAAAATTATTATAAAAAAAAATTATTAATTAATTTCTCTGTATCATATAAATATCAAAAATCACAATTTCTTATCTGAACTAAGTACCAAAAATACAAAAGGATATTATCTATTTGTGTGTACATATTCTATATGTATATTTATGAAAAAAGAAATTATTCATAGTTATCGCGTCGAGCAAGCAATGACCACTAAAATACTCGAAAATATTAATTTGCAAAATCAGAGTATGATTTATAGAGAAATAATTGATGCTGTCAAAATCCATCGCAAGGCTATAAAGTTGGTATACATGCGATAACAATTCTATAATAATCTTATTGTAATCACATTCTATTTTTCTTAAAGGTTTTGTGAATTTTTATCGTCTGCTTTTAAAAATACTTGCATTTTATTAATAATAGCTTGTGTGATTTCTTTAAGTCTGAGTGTTTTTGGAGTAAGTTTGTTCTCAAGCTTTTAAAACTTAATGTGTTGAACAAGGGACATACGTATATACCGTTATGTAATAAGCAAAATTAAAAAGAGATTTGTAGATAATAGAAATCCAATCTGAAAGCAATAAAAATAATTTTTAATATAAATATCAAGTAATATTTATAAACTCATAAATTTAAAAAATCTTAGCATGTGAGTTATTTCTTTAGTATTATTTGTTTATTTTTTTTATCATTATTATATTTAATGTAAACTAAGTAATTGTACATATAAAAAATGATACCTACTATAATTTGTTTTAGATTTTCCAAAATATGTTGAATGGAAATAAAGAAGCATTTTTATTATACTTGATATCGGCATTTGTTGTCCTTTTATATATGTTTGCGGTAAACTATGTCGGGCAAGAAATTATAAATCACGACAATCACGTATACTCCACAGCGTAAGATATAGATGTATTGTTATATGCATATATACATATATATACACAATTGTGTGTATATAATATATATAATATATATACATATAATCAACATATTGTAGTGTCGGATATGTTGAGAGAGAGCGAGAGAGAGCGAAAGAGAGAGAGAGAGAGAGAGAGAGAGAGAGAGAGAGAGAGAGAGAGAGAGAGAGAGAGAGAGAGAGAGAGA